>JABSMS010011225.1:0-13359 GCA_018902275.1 Aleiodes sp. PSUC_FEM 10030003
GCTTGAATCAAGCCTTTTTCCAGTTTAAATCAAACTTTTTTCCGACTTAAATCGAGCGTGTTCATTTTTGGGCGAGAGTTCTTCAACGAAGTTCGTAATAACCAAGGATGAATCCTCAAATAAAGGGTTTGAATCAAGAATACAGTTAATCTTAGAGAAAAATTTATTACGTCTTGAATCAAGACATTTTTTCATTGTATAAAACTCAGAACCCATTCTGATTGTTATGAAGTAGAGAAATTGGAAATTGATTTCCAGATCTCAATGGAAGACCTTCAGAACTATTGAATTATATGAAACAAAATCACTCGATTGTATTGGGATAACTGCGTCACATTTCTGTTTATATATTTATGTTTTCTAGTCTACGGGCCATGTGTTTCATTTTCTTCTTTCTTTATCTTATTCATTTTCTCCGAAACAGAAAGTTCGTTATTTCATTTGTGACAAAGAGGTCTGAGATCATTTTTCAGAAAAGTCAGTTGAGGATTAGTCAGTTGCACTGAAGCAAGCAAACTGAGAGGACCTCTAAATAAAATTGCTCTTAAAAATACTTGAGTGTAATATTTTACTATCCTAATTTCCATATCCTAATTTACAATAAGAACGCTCTTTAATCCACGGTTCGATTTTTCTGTTTCAGCTGCACATCAAAATACGTTGGAGAGTACTGTCAACACTTGAATCCATGCCACAAAGGACCGCGCTGCCAGAACGGTGGTTCCTGCAGAGTCAAAGAGGATCCAAACGGTGGAACTCCATCATTCACCTGCGTCTGTCCAGTTGGATTCAGCGCGTCACTCTGTGAAATACCGATCGACAATGCCTGCGACTCATCGCCGTGTCAAAACGGTGCAAACTGTCTGTTAAAATCGCTCTACGAATACACCTGTACTTGCGCAACTGGATTCACTGGTAAGAATAAACACAATCAGATCAATGACCACGTCAATGAGGCATGATTATTCTTTCGGTGAAACGAGATATTGTGGGCTGACTCATGCCAATGAATTGTGTAGTTCGAGACCTTGTCTCAAATGAGAGATGAACAAACAAGAAATAGGTGGAATAAAAAATGAAATGGCAATAAATGTTGAAAAATTGTCATAATCAACGTTCTATTCATTCCTTATTATTTGCGTGGGCAAATAATCAAGGCGAAGTTATTCAAAATAGATTACGCGTTCGGTTAATAAAAGTACCGTTACATTACAAATGCCCGACTCGCATAATTATCTATCCAATATGAATTCCATGATACACTAGTCAACGAGGTGTGACCGTATCCTGATTAGAAAAATCATTTCTAACTCATTTAATCGCCAGTCCCCATTGCGTGAGAAACTTAGCCGCAATTTTTTAAATTTTTACTTCACTTTTTTCTTGACTTTTTTTCTTTTGCGTCAGAGTAATCTTAATAACTACGTTTTCGAAGGTTTTCTGTATATAAGTAGCACGCGTGTATTCGCCTTGACGAATAAATCTAGGTACAAGCTTTTGCCCCATTCCTCCTGCATTAGTTGGATAATTGCCGAGCAATGCGGCGGATCCTTTGGTTCAGCCAAAGCAGCTTCTAAGAGAATGCGGAGGCCATTTTTTTATAATTAGTACGACTAATCAGAGACTACCGGGCATTCTCCATTGAAGAAATGACCATAAGAAATTCATGATGAAAACACAACAAGAATTGTTTTAAAAAATTGGATAACAATTAGAAGAGAATCCGTTCTATTTTCAGGTGAACACTGCGAGAGACAGGATCACTGCGCTTCCTCACCGTGTAGAAACGGCGCGGAATGTCAATCACTTGATGATACATACAGATGTACATGCGCATCTGGATTCACCGGGCCAAATTGCGCTGATGACATCAATGAATGCGATCGCGATCCTTGTGTTCACGGGAGCTGCCAGAATACTCACGGATCTTACAAGTGAGTATTTGAATTAACTAGAAATTGGACCCGATTTGGGCGCAAACACGTCAATGGTTCAAAAACAAACGGTCGTATCTGGAAGAGTTGCGTTTTCCTCTTTCGATATTCGATATATTTCGTGAATTATCGAGTATAGTGGCGTGCAGTTACGCCCTATTTACTCTAGAGATGATAGGATTATTATAATTTGTGGATTCTCTCCCAGAATGTAAAAATCAACAATAATTTGTCAATTAGTTTGGTATCATGAATTTTTCGGGACTATAACCTTTTTGGGATGAAATCTCATAATTCAAATGATTTAAATCATTCACTTTCATTATGAGAAATGAGAAATCGTATTGAGGAATAATATCAAAATTTCAAAATTTCGAAAATTCGAAAACTTCATTTCATCAAAATACAATTTCTGTGATGCACGTCTGTTTTCGCTCTCAATTAAATTGAGAGTAAATGGCTTTCAAGTGAATTCAATAATTGTCATCTATCATTCGAGACTAACTCGATTTATAGCTCATCCATTAAGCTCAAGAAGAGCCGTTAAAGAAGATATTGCTTAAGGACATTCCCTTCCGCATGCCCGGAACTCTTCGGTCCTTGTGACCGAATATGGCTTCGATTAGATTTACAACCTATAGTTATTTTTCTCTTTCAAGCTTTCTACCTTTTTGCCTTTTCTCCTCCTTCTTATTTTGTAACTATTCCTTCTTTTTGTCCATCATCAATGATTACCTAAACCGTTCGTTCCGGGGGCATGTGCGCGTCTTCACGATCGCCACAGATGATAGACTTAGTGAACAGTAATGGTCCCAGTCTTATACATGGGCCTCTCCAATAGGTAAAAGACTGCAACTAAGAATGAAAAGATAGCTCAAAGAGTTGGGGATAAGCCTCGTATTGGAAAAAGGAATGAAAATAAGAAGCTGAAATCAATGTTGGAGAAAGGCGGTTTCTATTTTCGATATTACCTACGGGAGTGTCGTCTTGATTTTACCCAGCCAATTACCAATTGATCACGGGGCAAGGTAAATGGACGTATAAGAAGGACATTAAATGACAAAATCCAATTGGCTTTAAGAGATGAGACATCACACGGTTCATTATAAATTTAATGTAATTCAATGCTTGTGAGACACGTTTTGAAACAACAGTGGGATACAGAAGTAGAAAATTTTGCATTGATTGAAATCAGTTATTTTTTAATTAATTAATTCTTCGCTATAAGTTATGAGAGAATTCTTTGTGAAATGCTGCAACTGCGGATTCACATGATTGCTTCAAACACTCTCACTTCAGTTTTTTCTCATTTTATATTATTCTTTTAATTGAACTAATAACACAGGAAGTTAGAAATGACAACAGGGTAATTAAAATTTGGCTTTTTGGTCACTGCGTCATATTAATAAATTTACTCTATTCAAATTCGTCAAAACTAGCTAGTCATGCATATATAACACATCATAAATTTGACTTTGGAAAGTGCCGGATATTAGACTATGTGGATAATGAATTCAAGAGGAAAATCTACGAAGTTTACTGCACTAAGAAGAGCGAAGATGGAGTCGCGACTTTTGCTATTGATTACAAAAAATTTGATTCAATTTATGATCACTTGATAGAATTGCGAATTTCAAAAATACACTGTTAGGAATATTTTTGAATAGCTGAAGCGAACGGACTAATAATATGTGTTTCTTTCGTTTTTATGGGAAGAAGAGTAAGTTACAATACTGTATTTTAGAATATATAGCTATTGTGCTTAAAAATGTCAAGCATTTGACGTACATCTGGTTCTTCCCACTTCAAGAACGCTACGAAGCGTTGTTTTTAAAGCTTATTTATTTCTAGGATATAGAATATTTACAGTATTCACAAGTTGTTAAATAAACTTACAAAAGAAGGATGACAGTATCATTATTTGATAAAGCTTGACACAAACTTAATTTTGATCACTTATTCATAAAAATTTCTATTACTTTCTTTTTTGACTACTCATCGCGAAATCTTACTGGTATTCCGAGAATTTCCTATGCTTTTTCAAGTTAAACTCTATGTAGATGAAACTTTGAATTGATGTGGAATTCTGAATGATAATTCTTTTTATGCTTTACGGTATTCAATTAAATAATTTATCATTCCTTTCCTTTTCTACGTAGTTATTGAATAAAATTGCATTCTGAAGATGATTCCCCATTGGAATCGAAACGTTAATGATAGCTAATTTGAATAAAGTAAATTTATCAATATGAAGCGCTGTCCAAAGGCCGAATTCCAATTATTCATGAATTAATATCCAGGTCGAATAAAATATAATAAGAGACAAACCATAGAGGATTGAAAGGGTCCCGCTAATGGACGACACTTTGCTAATTGAGTAGTATTCGCATTCACATATATTATTATCGAGGAAAAATACGAATGAGTAGCGATCGTAACGAACTAATGGATGACATTAGTTGGACTATAATATCAGTGGTATCTCCTCAATAATTCTATTTAAAGCTTCTTCAATTCCATCTTCCGGTATCGATATCGCCATTCCAAACTATCAATTCCTTTGGAATATACTGGTTTTCAGTGTAGCAAAACTTTTGATCCCTTTCATCTCGAGTTAATAGAGACTTTGATGTGGCATAGCTGGTGTCGATTGCAGGTGGACTCGATTACCACCGGGATGCTATGTTATTAAATAGTTATGGGTTGAGATCAACTAGTGACCTCCGTGAAACCGCTTTGAAAATCATTGGGGACCTAGGCAACTGTTTAGCCCCTGATAGGTTACACGGTTTGGCTAATGCTGCATCCTATCCAATTGCACTCACGTCGTTTGCCAATGAGAATTTGCGCCCGGGAAGCCATCCTCAATAGTGCTCCCACGAATAAACCATACATGCGCTAACGCAAAATTAGACTCATGCATTTCCTTATCAAATTAGAGTGAGACTATTTCGAGGGCTCGCTAACGCAACATCGTAATCTTAAAAACGAGTACTTTTCAGGAGGGACGAGAATAATTTTATAATAAATTTTAGACTTTTTTTATTAATTTTATTTTTAATTCAAAGAGTAACGAAGCTTTTGGCAAATATTTACGATAACATGAAAAATATTTCACCTACAATATTTATTGTTTTTCTACGGTTAAAACTCAAAATCGTCAAAAATCGAGTTACGAAATTCAGCAGCCCTGAAATATATGTTTTTCCCCAAAGGTTTCTAAGGGCTTATGTCTTTGGAAAAGAATGAAAATATGTAAAGCATTCAAGTTGAATAACGACTTGATTGAAACCAGACAAGTGCCGATTTTACGGCTTTATGGGATTATAGAAGTTTAATCCACGTGGGCTGTTGCTCTTGAATTAAGTAGATTCCGTTCAACCGGGTTTTCCAGTTTGAATCAATCCTTTCTCATAGTAAAAATAAATATCACAAACAAAAATTGTTATGTATCATATCGACTTTTCATTTGAATTTTCCATTTCAAACTTTTTGTTCTTAGTTTTTTTTACTCTAGCCCAATGAATTCATGAATTTGAGGAATAATAACTTCGTAAAAACTAGTTTGAACCGTACGTGATCCGACTAAATTCGCGATAGGCAATTCTTTATTTTCGGAAGTATAAAGCAGATTTTCAACTTTTTCTATTTCGAGGAATTTCGAAAAACTAGGATTATTTCAACCTCAAAAAAAATAGTCTCTAACACTCGTCTAGAATTCAAGTGACTTCATTTAAATTATCTGAAATAAAAACGTGATAATTTCATACACTTAACATTCAAATATCATTGAGTTCAGTGAACCAGAGACAGTTATTTCTCATTTGAACTTTTGCAGCTTTGTGAATCAAGTTAATATTAAAAATAATTACCGGAGTGCGTAGGTGTTTATCAGAGGATTGACGGCCGTTGAATGCAGTCTTTTCATAATTGATTTACCGGTTGAATATTAATATTGCTGGGATAATGGCGTTGCATCAGGTGGTCAGAAATTCTCAATGAAACGAAGGAAAGAAGGGAAAAATAAAAGGGGACGGAATAATCCAACAGGCGTGGGCTAATCGGTGCTCGTGGTCTAATTATTGTTGAGGCGTGTCGTAGCAGTCTATCAATAATCGCCTTCGCGCACACGACCATCATAATCGATACTTCAATCCTCGATCTACACAAGACTTCTCTCCCTCTTTACTCACTCTAATATACATCTCCGCAATCCTTACCAATGAAAGGTGACTCATTTTTTCAACCGGTATTCTGCACAACACTTATTGATTCTTAATCTCTATGGGACATAATGATTTAATACATGACATGCTGAGGACAAAGCAACGAAGTTGATATTATTTTTCCCATTTATTTAAAGAAGTTCGTAAATCTTTCGTCACCAGCGACCTTCACATACAAACGTTCATATGAATAATAATTCTCTATTGTCTTTCCACAATTTCTTCATCAGTAAAAATAATGGAGATTAATTGTCTGTTGTGTAACTGAATTCCTCGTTCCCGGAAAACCCTCAATGTATTAAATTTCTCTAATTCTTAGTACTGTGTCTTTCAGGACTATGAAAAATAGATCCTCTTATCATCGTAAACAGTATTCTTCGATATGCTTAAGACAAGTCTTCTTTGGATCATCAAGTAGATGAAATTCCTCTTAACTAAATCAACTAAAAAATTCCTCGAAATTATAAAGGAGATAAGTTCTCCTTGTTTCGTATTTGGAGGATATATAAACTCTTGAATGTTCCTGCAGTGAGTTCAAATTTATATCACAGCTTACTTGTACATGGAAAAAGTAAGATACCTGAATCAAGCTGAAAAAGAAACACATTTTACGAATTTGTGAATCTCGTTGTAAAACAGCTGGATTTAGTGAATTTGATACCTAATTTCAGGTTTCCTGATAACGAGATTTACGTTTCTTCAGGAACATCATTTATGTTTTTCTTGGAATCTTATTTAGGTTTCTCTGGAAACCTGATTCAGGTTTTTTTAGTGATTTGAATTTCGCCATTTCCCCCAAAAAATTTGAATTAGGTTTCCAAAAAAACCTGAATCAGGCTTCCAAAAAAAAATCCGAATCAAATTGAGCAAAAAAAATCTAAATCAGGTTCCAAAAAAAACCTTCAGTCAAGTTTCCAGAGTTCAGGTATCAAATCTTTTCCGTGGAATCTGTGAGAAGCGCACAGGACGCATCGATTGTAGTCTTTTTGTATTATAATGTACGATTACTTTGTATTTATTATTTTTAATAAGCTTAGTGGTGAACGAACCGAGTATTTACAATACGACACACAACAGGCTGTGAATTTTCAGTCTAATATTGTATTTTCCCTCGCTAATTTTGTTCGAAAAAATGCAATCAGTCATTTGCGAAAGAATGCAAATGTCGCGAAATCTGAATGAATTGTGCGACTTTTGGGAAATTTCTCAACGTGCCTTTTTTTAGAGGGAAAAGATGAAATTAACGGGGAAAAAATAGACAAACAAGTGAAATGGCAAATGGTTGAGTTTCAGCTATGACAATGACTGACGTAATGATTATCAGGTCGCTTCAATTCACGCAATTACGGTGGGAAAAGTGCACAGTTCTCGGTTCCATCGCGCGTTAATCCAAAATACTTCTTTTACGTCTCTCTTTCATTCATTACGTCATTCAAACTTGCTATAAACATAGCAAATGCTCCTGTAATACAACCGACAATACATTAACAACGACAAATCATTCTCACATTTGATTGATACAAAATAAAAGAAAAAAAATAAAACTTTATATTATCCTTCGTAATACGTCCTCGCTTCTTAATATATTATCGTGAAATTCATTTCACCTTCCATTTAATTCTTTTTTTATTCCATTGGAACGTGAAAAATTACCGCAGACACGCGTGACTCAAGATGCAAAGTAGAACGGAATTGCGTGATTATGTTGTATGCATGAGACGATGAAAAAAATCATTCCCATCGTACTTTACACATATTTTTATTTTATGATTTTCTTAACATTCAATACCAACGAAAAAAACATATTGAGAAATTACGTGAGACAAATTTTACGTAACATTCGCGTAAAATAAATCAATGATCAAGCCCTCGATATATTCAGTCAGAGAGAAAAAGTTTTCAAGAACAAATCCGAGTTGTTTCAACGGCAGTTTTATTTTTGATTCCATCTTCCATTGGAAGCTTGATTCAAACCGGAAGAAGATTTGATTCAAGTCAGAAAGAACCTTGTTTCAAATCGAGGAAGGATTCGATTCAAGTTGGAAACGATTTTGATCCGAGTCGGAAAAAGGATTGATCCAAACCGGAAAAGGTCTTGAATCAAGTCGGTTTACCCGCTTGAATCAAGATGATTTCGTTCGAGCGGGTTTGAATGAAGCCTTTCTTTTCTCCGGGCGTAGGAATTTAGGTCCACGTATTAATTTACTAGATATGTGTAAAGATAGTGTGTTCAAGAATGGCCGATTTATCTAGACAATTTAATTCCCTTTATTTACATCATTTCAATTTAAATATTCTTTTTACGTTCTTGTACATAATTAATTATTGTCCCTCTAGGGCTAATTAATTAGGCACGCGATCGGGCATCGTTCAACCTATGCCAATTAAGACCTCAGTCTAAGCATTAATGCCTCCTGAGGCGCGAGCGACCTGTTGGTTCATTTCTTTTCCCAATCTTCTTTGTCTCTCTAACCCTCTCCGGTTCAATTCTTATGTTATTCACTCTCCTTTTCTACTCCTCACTTTATTCTTTCTGTACCTGCGTGCGAACGATCGTGCCTCCCATGTGTGCCTCTTCTCCCTTCATCTTTAACCCTCTTCGTGGTGTAAATTCTATACCCCTAGAATCGATTCAACCTTTGTCCAATCTCCAAATGGTCCGTCTAATGCTCTCTTCATTCTCCTTTTGTTTCATCTCATTTCTTATTCGTTCTCTCTTTTCTTTTGCACTGAATAACACGATCGTAATTAGGACCTCGGAGTGTATAGGAAAACTTATGCGCTCGACCAGTTTTGTCATTAGCGGTATCCAAACTGCGAAATTAATGCGCCCGTTAAGAAACCCCCGGGTAACGTTTAATTGACGTTGAAATTTTTCGAGGGAAGAGTCTCCTCAAGATGATGCCTTCCAAGGTGGACTGAAAAATGAAATAAAAAAAGGAGAAGGAGATTGAATTGACGAGTTGAGTGCCCTCTTTTCGCCGACGATGAGCGGTTTTTGCGAGCGATCCATCAAATTTCTTCGATGAAGAAAAAAATTTACAATGAGAATCAGAAAAAAAATCTTTATTCAAAGCGGAGAATCTGCGCGAGCGGCATCGTTTTGATTCAAGTCGACGAACGGACTTGATTTAAGACCAACAGTCCATTTCAATCGAACCTCTAACCCCATAAAACCACACAATCTGCTTGATTTAAGCCTCTTTCCGACTTGAATCAATCCTTTCTCTGACTTGAATTAAAAATACGAATAGTCTTGAAACAAACCGTATTTCGTCTTGAATCAAGACTTTTCCTCTGAATCAAGTGTTCATGAGAGACAGTGAAGAAGTGGAGTTGGAAAAGGAGTGTCTCTTGCATTTCCGTTCGTTTATTGAGTATATTTTTCGCTTGCTGAGAGAACGGTAATCCCCCGATGCAGGAAAAATAAAGAGAGAAAACGCACCTTTGTCCGTTCGCGCGTCCATCCCTGAGGGGTCCACACACACGGATAAACAAATGTTGCCAACGCTGGAGCGTTTATACGGCGGAATATCGAAAGCCTGCAGGGGAGAGAGAGACTGGTTCCTGACATATTTCGGCGGGCTCATCTCTTTTTAAACCCCTTCTCCTTTTTCTATGCAATTTTTTTTATCGTCATCGCTGGAACATGAATCATTCGACAGAGTCGAAGGATCCTTGAACATCCTTTGGCGATGGTCATGGTTTAAAAAATATTTGAGAGCTTAAAGATGAGGAGAGTGAAAGAATCGTAATTTATTTTTGAAACAGTTATTTTTAGTTGGGGATAAAAAAGGAGGAAGCATGAGAAAAATCGGTGAATGTGTCACGGAGTATTAGATCCATAGGGGTTAAGTTAGGTTAGGGGTGAGTAACGGGGGAACACAAAATCTCTATTGTTGGTCACACACACGTATACGCATCGGCCCCACATGTCCCCGAGCACTTTTCTGAGCTGCCCCCCTCTTCTGCCTTCTTTGCCTGTCCCTCCATGCAACAAACAAGTGAAAATTAAACTCCATATTCATTATTATTCGAATTAAATCGCATGGTAGGGTTCTATGTATTTTTTCAATTTCAAACATTATATTTCTTTTCCCTTATACTGCGAAATGTCTTTGAAATGTCGGTAGGTAATTTTTAAAATGATACAATGATCGAAAGAACTCGCTCTGAACGGAAGAAACACTGGGCAAGAGGCTGAAAAGAGCATTTGGTCTCTGTCAAGTGCGAGGGAGGTGAAAGAGAGGCGAAGTGAGACAGAAAAAAAACGAACGAGAGAGAGAAAAACCAGAGAATAAAGAAAAAGGAATCTGAGAGTACGAGAAAGACAACACAACTCTTGGTTCGACCCAGTGGAATTCTCATCTCTTGTGATCCCTGGGGCAAACTCCAGTGTGAGCGAGTGAGAAAGAGACAGAGCGAGAGGCATTGGGCCCTAGCCGAAGTGAAGCGGTAAGAGCCGAAGCGCCGCTGCGCCCCCTCGGCGGTGCGCGCGGGAACGTGACTTCAGTCCGTCTGCAGGCGTCGATACGCGCAGTACCTCAATGTCGCTGTTCCCGGTGTTTTTCATTTAAAAAAGCCAAAAAAAACAATTAAAAATCCAGAAAGATACAGTGACTGTGTTGGAAATTGAATGAAAATATAATAATAAACAGTGAATGTGTCACATTTGGATTAAGGTGCCCTTTGGATTTTACATTGAATTACTGCGTTAGTGACGCGTGGTGAACATTTAACTCAACTTGTGAATTACTCAAAAGTTTTCAATGCAAAAAAGTGCTCACAATTTGGATTATTCCGTGGGTTAAGGAGCAATGTGAATTGAATTATTGAGGAGCCACGAAATTCCAAAGTGTTAAAGGATTAATAATAGAGATTTGGCAACGTCTCTGACACGATCCCTCACTCCGTTTTACGGGCTATCCCCGTCATGGATACCACGTTGATTCGTCGTAACACAGGATAAAGGCAATTTGAGCGAGTTTAGGTTGCCTCGAGATAGTGTGCTTCTCTCTACAAGCATCTCCGTCGCATGTACGCGACGGGAGGAATCGGTGAATTTAGAGAAAAAACGCAGAGAGACAGAGAGAAAGGCGGAGTCGATAAGTGTTTTGTATTTTTTTTCGACAGCTTTCTCGAATAATTTATTGTTGATAAATTTTTCGAATTTATGAAGAGGATGTCGCGATTTTTCTGTTATTTGGGAACGTGACAGATTTACAAATACAAAGAGAGGATTGATAAACAAATCAATAAACTCTTTCAAACGTTACTGTGATAATCATTTTCATTTCTATTAAATGATAAATATTAAATGTATATAAATATTATAAGAACGTATGTACGGTGCAATTTTCATTGAATTGAAAGTTTATATCGTGATAGCTCATTTTGTGGTGCAATATAATTTTGTTTCGAGATATTAAAATACATGGAAATTAAGTAAAACGTGTGGGAAAGCGTGGTTTGAATTTGTGTTTAGTGAAGTGTGCGAATGCATAGAGAAATCCTTTGAATTTATTTACAGTAAAAAAATAATAGTGATTGATTTGTATTGCAATTATTTAATTTATTTTTTGAAATATTAAATTGAGTGATTTCTGATATTCTGCTCATTCGAGAAATGGAGTTAACCAGTGATTATTCAATCGAAATATGAGGACTACGCCCTTGGGATTATCGTGCAACACGAATTTAACGTGAAAATGAATCTCACTAGTGTATTCCTGGTGATATTGCTAGCTGCTAGCACGAGGTTTGCTCATTTTATTCATTAATGGGGGAATAATGCGATGGAAATTATTGCGATTCATTGAATCGATTTTTTTTTCAATGAAAAACAGACGAGTTATCAACGGGATATTATGCAGAAAAATTGATAATCGCGGAGTTTTACAATGCGACACGCGATACTTTTCATTGAACAATGAGCAATTGTTGGAGGAACTTGAGGCTCATCCTGTTTATCATTGATCCATAATGTCACCTCTTGCGCAATTTTTTCACGAAGAAAATGAGCAGTTCTTCATGCCGAATTTAAGCGGATTTATGTCATTCTTTCAGTCATTGCTCTCATTTGTTTGGAGAAAATTTGGGAAAATGGAAGTGCTCGATACGCGGATTTTCTTCTAATGATGTACGGAGAATAGATATAGGGGTGGATGGGGTAAAATCGAGGTCCCAACGAGGATTTTCGCGATAAAATTTGAAAAACTCGGCTATTCGGAAATACGGAGAAATTTGTGATAGGAAATAAAATTTGACGGATTCAATAAAAATGATTAAATATTTTAGGAAACCTTGCGGAAAATTGAAATTCTAGTTTTTTCGATAAAAATTGAATTTTCAGTTTTTGTTTTAGAAAATTCGATTTTTTTCTCTAAATTTGAATTTTTTATTGTTTTCTTTTAATTCCATTCTTCAATTTTTCTTCCCCAAAAATATTTATTTGTTCAATTCTTCCTTCTGAAAATGTATATGGCCAGCATATCGTCGCTGTAGAATCAAAAGGGCGTATGTGCCATTTTTTATTGCTGAATAAAAAAGGGCGTAATTTAGTATTCTCATGAAAAAATGAATGTAGATTCAATTTTTGTAGATTTTCAAATAACAGCATTTACGCCCTTTTGACTCTAAGGCGAATAATGTTTAAACAATAAAATATTTTCATGCATAATTACGCATACGATGCTTCATATTTCGAAGAAAAAGTCGTATACACTGTTAGAAATATATTTTCAATTTTTCTAATATTCATTTTGCAGAAATATTCCAGTACGTTGATATTCTAAAAATCGATATCCGACTTATCGAAGAAGTACAAAAATCATTTGTAGTTATCGTCATTTTGTGCATGCGAAACTTAGAAATGCAGTGTCAAATTTCACAATTCTGTTTAATTTCATAATTCAATAATTTTTAATGTAAAAATAGAATATCTCAAAATAAACAGCAGAGAATTTTCCGAATGCTGGTTTAGATTATTAATAAGCGTTTTTATAAATTTAAGATAATTAAAAATTCAGATTTCACGATATTCTTACGGAGATTTTAGAATATTTTTTTATTAGATATTCAAGAATATTTCTAACAGTGTAATTCACAACAAGAAAGGAACGATAATTCCGTCTTTCTCACGCGCTTCGAACAGAACTCTCCGAATATATAAAATTATATATTTATGCAAATATTATCCA
>JABSMS010011226.1:0-31984 GCA_018902275.1 Aleiodes sp. PSUC_FEM 10030003
ATATATAATTCATACATTTTGGAATATATAATCAATATATTTTTGATTTATATTTTTTAGAATATATTTTTTTCTACACGGGTGATTCTTTGTGAATACGAATTGATCATCTCCCGCAGGTACCAATGATCAAAAATATGCAAGCGAATTCTCTCGGAAGATCGTGACCAACAAATAGACCATAACCTCATTAAAATTGTAGCTAAACTGAGTAAATCCAATTTTATGATGTCAAAATAGACGAAAGTTTGAATAACATTAAAATCAAGAGACACGTGGATCTGATAATAATACTTTAATACAGTTCAAAATGAGTTTGCATACGCATAATTTTGAAACATGAATGTGGGACGTCAAGAGGAGATATGGTGAGAGAGTAATTGCATCTCTCTGAAACTTTTAGGTGAATGTAAAATTGGCGTAATCCTCTGATGAGTTGGATAAGTGGCAAACAAATATATCGAGGACCCAAGGGGATTACATAACTCAGGAAAAAAGAATGAAACATTGATAACACGTATTTCACTTGAAACATCCTTCTCATCTGAAGAAGATCATTGACATCGAAATCAAATATATCGATTAACGCTCGAGCTATGTAAAAACAAATAGCACTGAGTCCTGAAAAAAATGATTGTTCTATTTCTGCAATAGCGTCTCTCAAGAGTTCTCGAGTAAACAAAAAAAAAGTATTTGAGCTTAAAAAAATACTCCACATTTTTACATTAAAGTAATTACTAATTTAAGTGAAGTAAATTTAATTTTGAAAGTGTACTAGAGATTAATTGGACTTGCCAGTAACAGGTGAGGGCTTCTGCGACTTTTGAGCCTCCTTTTCCTCCTTGTCGCAGGGCCTCGACATTCTCAGAACACAGGGTAACCATCCAAGAAATAGTATTCTCACCTGTTTACGAAATTACCATTTGAGTTGGTTACTAATGAGTGGGAAAGGGAGGATAAATAATCGTCATAATTAATAACAGAATTACCCATTCAGACATTTCGTGAGTATCTGAGTTACGATGATGATAATTCAATATGAGAATTGTGCTGACCACGCTACTGGCAACCATGAACATGATACAATTGAAGTATGTACCTGTAAAATTATGTATCATGAAATTGTAGTATCAGCGATTCTATATAGAAGAAAAATTCTGAGAAAACAAGAGAAAATATGTCAGTTTATTTTGTTGAGTTGCGATACGTTCTCTGAATAAGGCATTTCTTGGTGGGATGTTGAGGGATTTCCAATTCGTTTTGAGTATATCCTGGTATCACTCACTGAGCAGGGACAACGGTCTTCCCCGTATTTGTCATTCACTTCTTATTTCAATGTATGTTCTCTTTTTGTTATGCATCACGTCTTGAATAGGAGACAAAAAGAATGCAATAGTTTTCCGATGATTGAGAGTCGGAAATATTTCTCTCGCATTCTTCGACTAAACTCGGAATGGCCAATTTTTCACAGATTTACAGCTCCACACTTGCGGATGTTAGGGAGACTCCGCTTTAGTATGAACAGAATGCACTGATAATGTACGATAAGATGATGTGGTTCTAAAAAGACGTTAAGGTATTATTTCTTCTCTTTTTGCTACGAAATTGGTGCAGGAATAGAGTTCAGTGAGTTCTCTTGGTTTTCGTACGAGCAGCCCGGCGTGGGGCGACTAATGGAGACTCCATTATACAGAGATAGGGAGTAATCTCTTTGTTTCTCAATTTCAACGTTCTCCTCTTCTGATATCTCGGCCGTTTCCTCACATTTCCTCTGCACAACTCAGATGTATATTATGTTGAATGTGCAGGGACCTTTTCTGCTTCGTTTTTAACTATTTTTGATACCTCAAATAGGATCATTGAAAAATCCTCATTAATGTTAAGCTAAATCCATGACAATTCAGTAGCAAAATCGAAACTCCTCGCTTTGCTTTATTACGTATTCAAGTCTACGCCGTTGGATGCAGCTTCACTTTTATGAGTTAATCAATATCTAATCCAAAAATGCCCCATTCAAAGAACACTTTCCATAGCTGATTATCATGAAATAAAGAAAAAAACTGGTCATTCCACTCACCTAATAAGGGCACAGCATCGGACGTTGCTGGCATTGTCTCGGCAACCATGTTCAAGAACACTGTGAGGGACAGGAGAATCGTTACTCCTGCAAAGGATTTACATTGTTCCATTAATTATCGTATAACAGATGGGCAACACTGTCAGAGAGCAAGCTGAAGAGCTAACAGGAACAGATTAATAAGTACGACGACAATAGTTGGCTAAAGTCATCGTTATTCCATAAAGCATTTAGTACGCTAGGACGTACCATTTTTTGGCCAAACTAATTTACTTTGTTAATTGGAAGAATTCAAAATAACTATCGGAAGAGACGAATTAGGGATTTGACCACGAGTAAAATTGAACAGTTTTGCGTTGGTGATTGGCTCGAGTTCTCTACTTTTTTTGTTGTATTTCCCTCTTCTTTTTTTTTCATTTGTATTCGTGGCAACACGTTCCAGTTGGGCAATTGTAAATTGGATCACTGGATTTGATGTCAACAAAAGAAAAAAAGTAGAAATACTGAATTTTTCGCGAGGGTAGGGTCAGAATAAAAAAATTGAAATAAAAGAGAAGTAATGAACTTACCCAGGGACAGTTTTTCACCAGAATCCGGTGGTAAAGTGAAACCAAGTACCGCCATACTGGCAATGAGTACACATGGTACGATTAAATTGAAGAAATAGTAGAGTGTTCGTCTTCTTATGATAACGACAAATGTAATGTCAATGTATGGCTCTGGGCAGCAATTGTAGTATATAACATTTCTTTTGCCTGGTACTCCTGTTTCACCGGAGGTGCAGAGAACAAAAAGGAAATAGAAAAATTTACATTTATATGGAACTAAGAAGGAAATAAAAAAAATATCCATGAAACACGATAGCATGATGATACAGTAAATTTCAAATTATCTTGAGGAAGTTCATTCGTTGGAGGAAAAAAATAAATAATAAAAAGATATGTAAGATGGATAAGGAAGTAAGAGATTGGAGACTGTGAACGTATGAGAATAAGAATGGAAACGTGCTTGATGGTTTTAAAGGACAAACCAGTAAAATATTATCGTTTGTCAGGGAGGGAGGGAGAAAAAGGTTGGATCTATGGCGTTACTCTTTTTCAAATCACGTCTGGCGCGTTTACTGCTACTAGGTCGGCCACGTACGTGAGGATTATCGGATTCGTTCGAGGTCAATCCACAAAAAAAAAGACAAAAAACCTACAAAGAGAAGGGTACTTGGTATAGAGCGTTTCACGGTAGAAAATAAAGAGTATGTATTCATAAAAAAAAAAGTTTGTGAAAAAAAAAATAATCATAAAAGGCAAAAAGGAAGAGGTAATGTAAAAGAAAGAGGTGAATCATGATCGTTGAATTTTCGTGTATGGAAATGAAGAGCTCACTGGATTTCTAGAATTCTTGATTTTTTTGTTTCACGAAATATACACGTAGACCTCGTTTCGATGCAGTTACGTTGGAAAATATAGTGTGCACTTACCCAGTAAATCCCATTCACCATTGGTGATGAAACTGCTTATGTCTCCACCGCCATCATCCTGCAGCTGAAGATCCAGCTATGAATTGGATTGAAAGAAGAAAAGCTTTTATTCAATAATCCATTGAAGCTTAAAAGAAAGAAAAAAAGGGAAAGAAGAAAGGAAACTCAATTACATTTATTTAACCCCACGATCTGTCAGTCTCGTCTGCCTAATTAATGGGACGTTCTACTTAAACTGAGGCGGTAGTAAACAAGTAGAAGAACCCAGTTTACATCTGACATTTAGTATACTCGAAAAGATATAAAATTTTCTACTTATTTTTCTTTTTTCCTGTCTTTTTCTTTTCCGCTTTTTCGTCTCGGAGTGTTGAATATTTTCAACGAAACTACTACATCACATCTACTCCCATCATGAGGAAATGAAATTGGCGGGAAAATTGAATTTCCAGTTTGGTATAGCTTTCGAAAGAGAGTTTTTTGTGAGGCAAAACGAAATTTCAGTCACTGTGAGAGTGATGAAAATGAAAATAAAAATGGAGGAAAAAAATAACTGAGAAAACGTTTTTTTTCACTGGTATAGATAAATATGAAAAATAAAAATAACAGATTGATTTTTCCGCAGTTTCAATTTACACTGTATGCGTTTGAAACTCATTTCGCCTCATGTAACATTTTCACAGAGCGCTGTCACTCCCATGGGGCACTTGAACGATTAACAAGCGCAAACGCAGTCTTCCATTCAGCGTAAACGAATACACTTTGTCTCTCTCTCTTTCTCTCTTGAACGTTAGTGAATGGGTCTATCGGATCAAATGATCGCGCAATAAGCGACACCATTTTCTCCCCATACCTTTCGCCGCCCTCGCTCTCTTTCTCTCTCTGCTACAGGTATATCGTGTCTTTGTAGTATCTGTATATACCGCGGATATAATCGAATATCTCTCAGTAAATGGATTTCATCGAAACAACGATTTATGTTTGTCTATTAATTTATTAATGTTGCAGAACACTCTGATTGTTCAAAAACTTCCGATGCTTGACAGCCAGAGATAATCAAAAATCGAGTGGCTAACCACAATTAAATTAGTTGAGGTTGTGATTTCTGATTCAGAGTGATTTTATGGAGCCGCTTCGAATTGCACAATGATTTTAGGATTTTGCATTATTTCAGAACTAATCAAACTTCTCGGTTATTCAGTAATTGATTGAATATTTATTAAATTTACACATGCAAAAAATTTAGCGACGCTTCTGGATCTGGTCGGATCACGGTTTTCGGTTTGAACCAGAACTTTCATAAGGATTGGTGCAGAGTTTCAGAATGTGACTTTTTTCGGAAACTTTTGTCTTCTGTGGAGAAATTTTTAGGAATTTCGACCTCTGTTACTCTTCTGAAATAATTTATTTTCTTAGTTCCCTTCGAAACCATTGGAACTTTTAGATTCACTGGAACATGATTTCGATTTTGATTATGGCAGTTTGAACATATCTCGCTATGTGTTTTTTCTTAGAAAGGAGGACTATGACAAACAAGCGCACTGCCGCACGCAATTACCCTTTATGTGAAAGCTGTGGCACACCATCTCTACATTTGAATAGTATTATTTATCAAATTTCCGATCACCTTCAAAACATATTTTTTTGAAATAATCTATTCATCTTGAAAAGATGAAATGATTAAAAATATCTAATTGTCTACTTCTGGAGGATTGGAATTCTATTAATTTACTGAATCAATAGTCAAATTGTGAAGATGTGCAAACAAGAATTCCATGAATTGAGAGTTTTAGCAGGGGCAATGGTTTGCAATGGCAAAAGACAAATGCATTTGTAGAAATTCTCATAATTATTGAATCAATATCAACCATTCGATGGACCAATCCGAAGATGAATAAGAAGTCCACTGCCGATCTACATTATGATGAGAGATTCTAAGCAATATGAACACTATCTTCATTTCCATTTTTATAATTTTTCAGTAATCATCATCTATTTTTTCCATTCAATTCTCCAATTTTCCACACTTCTTTTTCATAGTTATTACTGATAACATAAATTTCATTCCTTTCTCGATTCATGAAATTTTGATGATTGAACATGATAAATTCACTTTTTCATTTCCGTCTGTCACTTTTTTTACTTGTCCAAATGTACGTTGAAATAATTTTGGTGTCATTAAGTTCCTAAGAATTATTACAAGAAATTTCCTCAGCATATGTTTGGAAAAACAATAAACTTGTAAATTTCGCTGGTTTAGGACCAACAGATAGTCTTGAACATTACAATAATTAGTGAATATTTCGTCAACTGAATTTATTTTTCAATTCAGTTTGGATCCTTCATGACTCACTACTCGGAATGGCTCCCATGAACCTTACGGTCAGTACTCCTCATTACTTCCACTCCTCTCGACAATCCCTTGCAGCTGCTTCGGATTAACGAAATTTTCCGGATCAACTGATCGATGCCTTCCCTCACCAAAACCTTCTCTCTCTCAATACCCCTGAACCAATCAGGACGCGCGTCCCATTCTTCCAGTCAACTAAAATTGAATATATAAACCCCACAATATAATTTTTAAGTCAGTCTGAACACTACTCTCATCAAGAGAACTCGTCATAAAATTGTATATAAAGATGGAGAGCTAATAAAGCATGTTACAGTAGCGAACCTCTCTTGCAGGAAACGACATGCAATCATACGATCATATTTCATCATTTTCGGAAAGGAGAATCATGTTTGTGAGAGCGCAAATTCATCAAAATTCACCAGAGAGGATGATCAGTTTCAGAAAAATTACACACAAGAACCTCAGAAGACCCAGGCGAATGAGAATAAACTGCAGAATCAATCACTACCACCACTTCGAGCTCACAAGGAGAAGCTAAGATGTGACCGCCACCAATTTGGACCAATTTCTTCCTAATTAAAAAGTGTTACTAATGGGTTGCATCACCGAAGCCCTAGAACGCAACTCTCAAAAATAAGGGATGATTTCACATCAAAAGTTTGGAGAGGACCATTCGTACAAGTTCTGAACATTAATATTTTGGGTTGGTGCAATGAGTATTCACTGCCAGGTAGAGAATGTCATCAACAAATCTTCAAAATTGCACGTATTTGATTCCAGGTCAGCATGAGATCGCCGCCCGTGAAGATGAAATAAGGATTCACTCATTTATCATCAATTATCAGCTCCAGTTTTCTAACAAATGATCCAATATGCATGGTTTGCATTAAAACTTTCTGATGACAGACACATTTTCTCCAAAGTGAATGAAATAGACTTCCGATTGAAGAAACTGAGGAAGCATTGTAATCGGTGGAGGTAAAACATTTCCTATATTTATATCATTCAATTGGGTTATTGCAGCTACATTTCTCATCTTACGACTCGTAAGCCCATGTGTGAGAAAGATTTTCCTGCATCAACTGATATCTGTGTTTTTGGGGTTACTAGTCTATTCAAACTCGGTAGTGAGATGTTTACATCATAGTTGAGAGATTTTCTCTGTAATCGTCCGTCAACCCGAATCAGCCCGTTCTCATCCAAGAGAGGGCTTAAATTGTCCAAGCAGCCTTTGTCCCATAGATTTATTTTTGGAATCGAGAAATTTCTTTTTGAAATACGGTTTTTGAATTTTGTCGAGAATTTTCTTTCTCGGAGTTATTAAAACAATGAGCTCTAAATTTCTTCGGATCATGACTAATAGACGGTCCTCTAAACATTAGAATTGTCAGTAAATTTTCGCCGAATGAGTTGATTCCTCAATTCAGTTTGGCTCCTTTATGACCCAGTACTTGGAATACCCTTCATGAAACTTACGATCAGCACTCCTTATTACTTTCACTTCCCTTAATAATCCTTTGCAGCTGCATCGGATTAATTAAATTTCCCGGATTAACTGACCGACGCCTTCCACCACCAAAACTCTTCCGTCCCAATATCGGAAAACACCTCCGAACCAATCAGGACTCACGTCCCATTCTCCCATGCTACTGAAATTGAATATATATAAGCCCCGCAGTAGAATTGTTGAATCAGTTTTAGTGCTACTCTCATCAAGAGAACTCTCCATAAAATTGTTCACGAAGACAGAGAAATAATAAAGCCAACATTATTTCATACATCTTTGGTTTTCACTCAACGAGGATCCTAGTCTCTACACAAACCTAGTCCCCTCACCCGGATATCGATTCATATATCGTTCGCAACAAACAACTTCCCTTTGAAGATTGCCAGCTACATAAAGGAGATTCCGACGTGCAACATTTTCACCACGATTACTCTGAGCAATTAGCCTGTTGGAACTCACACCTTCAACAGAATAACAATTTTGGTACGGGAACTGAGACTATCACGGTATAACTCATGATTATGTGTTGAAAATTAGCACATTCGCAATTTTTTTTGAGATAATTCGGAATTTTTCGATCAATATATTTTGTTACTAAATTTTTCCAATTGATATTATGGTTTAGACTTAACCCATTCATAGTAAATTAGGCATTCAAAAGATTTGAAGGATTTTAAATTTATAGAATTTTTACTAATTTCATGTCATTTCTTTTCGTTGGAAAATTTTTTCTTGCAGAAAGTCGTTCTCGAGGAATTTTAATCCAGGGTTCTATATTCCGATGAAAGTATTCGCAGAAAAAAGTTTCTAAGTAATTATTCCCAGAAGAATTTTATTCTGAAGCCCCTGATCCAATAGTCTAGACCGGATTAAAAAAGGGGTCAAGTTATTATTCGAGGGTTAAGATCAGTTACACCCTAAGGTAATACGGATGCCAAAACTGAGTAGGTCCAACGTATTACGGGATTATGTTCTAATTTCCATTCCAATAATCCTTCATGTCTATCTCACGCGAATTTTCCGAACGATGTAATTGCGCAAAGACTTCGAGAAGGATTGCCAATAATCAAATTTATGAAATACCAAGATATTTTTCACGCTACTGGGCCCATAAACTCTTCCTTCAGCTCTCGAAATCGTCGAAAAATTTATTGTGTCGCTCAAATCACCGGTGTCAACGTACTCGGATATGCTTCTACCGGTGATTTACGTTTACGATATCCACCGAATAGCTGCCAACGTGTTTATGATCTTACCAAGTTAAATCACGTCATAGCAAACTCCAGAGGGTTTCAGGGAAATCGATTATTTTTCCGGTTTATTCCTATGGGCAGATCCGTGAGAATTTTCACACTTTTTCATCTTATAGACTGGTATCAATGGGGTTACATGTGAAAATATTCTCAGAACGAAATATCAAATTTGAAAATCCTGCAACAGAATTGTCAAAAATTCTATCGATGGAAGATCCAAAATAATTATGCCCAGTCCCAAAAATCCCTCGAGACTTCCGATCTCAATGATGATTTCGAATTCTTGGGATTAACGCGTTTGACTAGACCTCAGTCAGTATCTTTTCGTATATAATATGAAAAGGGAATACGGAGTACTCCAATAAGGTCATATTAAATACTTAATTGAACAATACTTAATTAAACATGCTATTATATTTTACCACTGGTCAGAAAGACTGTAAATCATTAGTTAAAAACGGATTAATAACAACTAAGTTGTATCTATTTGTAAAGATGAATTTTTGTAAGAAGAGCCGTAATGAATTGAGGTGAATTAGCTTCCAAGTGTTTTCTCTCAAAAAATGTAAAATTTGGAAAATCATTCTCAGATGTAATTGTCTTCGATATTATAACAGCGGATGTCTCTGCAAGAGATATTTCTGTTAAGATGGGTTTTTCTGATTTTATCAACTTGGATATTTTATTGTAGTCTAAAGTTCATTAGATGCTTTGGAATGAATACATTTTGAAAGTTCATTTCTATCATTTGTGAAGACAGTTGAATTGTTTTCAAGGATTAAAGAAAAAAGTTCATCCATAGAAAAATATAACCATGGATTTATTAATGGAAGATCAATCTGCGGAAAAGTAAAACGGAAATTTCCATATGTGTTTCACTGAATTCACGTATGTCTCTGCAATTCGCAGAATTATTTCACAAAGAAGTAGAATCATTAAATTCGCCAGCTACCCTCGTGAAAAATTCATTCCACATCGACATTTGTTAAAGTTCAATAACGAAATGTCTAGACATTGGTTGTTATATTTAAGTGTGTATGTGTTTTTTTAAACCATTCTCCCTCTATCTCAAAGTTCTACAGACAATTGACCGTTTTCATGTTTTATTCGACGTACTAACCCCGACCTAGTTTACACCGACAGATCGCTTCCACGTTTCTCCTTTACCCTCCCCCGCATACAGCATCCGTAAGACTAATATGAAAATTCCAGGGTCTGGTATCTCTCGGTGTGATTTGCCACCCTTCGCACTTTGACAGATAAAGAGAGGAGAAAAAACCAGGAGGGGACAAAAAACAAAGAAGACCGTGAAAAATAAAGGGGAAAGATTCTGCAAATGTGCTTCCACACTAGCATTAAATTCTTGATGATGAAAAGAAGGAGAGAGAGATAGAGGAACAGACTGAGAAAGAGAGGGGGCAAGGGGAGGTGATACATTGCTGGTAGAGGTTCGAGGAATACGGAGAATGCGAGGGGAATCGATTGGCAGGCTAATAATGGTATCGAGTGTGAATGCAATAATATGAGGGTCTCTCTTCTCCATTCTCTCGCGTATTTCTCCGTTTCTTCTTGAACGAAAATCCGAGAATTTCCTACATTTTGAATAGGTTCAGGGTGTAGAGGAGAGAGAGAGAGATGGAGAAAAGAAGGGAAGGGGGTACGAGTCGAAGCTTGAGTTGGAACGTTAAACGGAATTTCCTTTATCCAGATTCAATTCGTTTGTGAATCCGCCAGGCGTATGCTGGAGCATCAGATTCATTTCCTTTGGATAGACACACCGTGAGTCTTGAAGAGCCTCGAAAAGTATTCGATTCCAATTGCAGCTAAGACGTTATTCGAATTTCTCGCTTTTTTTCCATCCACTTTTTCTCAGCGTCGCTGTACGTTTTTTCTCATTCGCAATGATATGTATTGATTACCTGAAAGCCATCGTAGGTCCATGAGCCGAATTTCATCTCGCAGCGTTGATCATCAAATGGAAACCATGTGATATCGATCTTGCAGGTGCTTTTGAAGATACCAGGTGGTATGTACGAACATGTACCATTGTCCTTGACGACTACGTTTGTTGGGTAAGTACCATCGAAGCCCTCATCCGCACTGAAATTTAATAGAACATTATTTTTAAATGATAGGCCATTATAAATGAATTCCTAGATTAGTTGGCGATTTTTATATTTCTTAATAACGAATACAGAGGATCATGTAACTTTGAGATTAGGGTAGTAGCTCAGCGCAATGTAATGATTCTTTGAATCAACTGAAACGTAATAAACACTGCCTCACTCGAAATTTGGGAAAGTAGCCTATTTCAGGGGTGACGTAGGTTTGGAAGCTTAAAAAAATCTATTCTTTTTTCTGGTTGTTTGGAGGAAAATGATAAAATTCGTAGAAAACTGGTGAATAGCTGTATATGAATGATATTTGATTTGAGAAGTAATGTATTGATCAGTTTTTTTAATTCAAAATAAAACCTGAATGGTTAGCACATCATTTCCGTCGCTTGTCCTTCCTTGACAAACTCAATTATCTATTACTGAAAAATAAGAATCCTCCGCAACTTTCAGGACTCTTGGTCTGTAAAAGAGACCTCAAGTATCGATCTAATGAAGGTACACTCTTGGATCTCAAAATTGATCATTCGTTCAACAATTTTAGCGTCTCTCCTTTCTCCGTGAGCGTCAAAATTTCGGAATAAGATTCTCATTAAAATTCGCGAACTAAGCTCTTTGAGAATTTCAGTAAATATCAGTGAGTAATGAGAATACTAATGAGTAATGATGTGAATGAAAATTATATGGTAATTTCTAGAAATTGCACCCTATGAACTAAATTTAGTATGAATTAAATAGGTAATTATCATTGTTTTCTGCTTCATGTATGTCAAGTTTTTGTCAACTTATGTTCTATCCTTAGGGGATAATATCATATCCCAGGGCATCAATGAAAAGCTTGTCTCTTCTCCTCTATACCATGCATGCAATAGAAGATCAGCAACACACAAACATTCCAGAAAACAAATTAAATCAGACTTACAAGCTGAAGATATAACTTTTGAATAGAGTAATCAGATTTTCGGGTAAATTGACACACGTTCCTCTGAATTACCGAAATTTTTTTAAATTTTGTGAATTTCCACAGATTTTGGAATACTGAATTTCATCATTTTTTGGAACTACTAACGTTGATTCTCTCAATATTACTCTTGAATAATGCTGAACATTTGCAGCACATATTTGAGAAAATTGATTGTTTGGAATTTCATTGGAATCATCATTGTAAATTCTCATCGAGTGCTAATCAAATGTAAAATCATTCTTTATTTGATTTCATTTTATTTCTTTCAAGAATCAAGATAAATATCACTCGAAAACTCATGTTCTAAAAAATCTGGTCCAATCCATTTTCATTGAGATTTATCCAAAATTAATTAAAAATGAGGGAAATCAATGAAAAATTATTAAAACCTAAGTCTACAATAGACTGAAACAAATGATAGAATCGGAGATATTCATGAGTAGCTGAGAATCATAGAAAATGAAACGAGACTTTCTTTAGATTCTGAAGTAAAAAATTCAATTTCCTTTAGGAAAGTGTAAATTGAATTTTTCCCATCGCATTTTCATCCAAAATAACTGACTTTATCATAGAAATATGAAAACGAATCTTGAATAAATTTTCAAAATCATCATCATCATCGCAGAAGTAAAAAATCGTTATTATATTTTATACTATTATTTTTCCTATCGGCCCCTGAATAAAAGACAAGGAAAGTTGCATTTGTTAAGAAATAATCGATCAGAAATGGATCTAACTGAAAGTCATTGAATATTTAACTACGTGGAGGGAAAATTTAACTGATAACGTTAGAAAACTAAACTAACTAAAATAAAATGAAATAGAAATACGGTGACTCTTCAGACATTCTCCACAGATTGAAAGAATATTTATCATGTCTTTAAACTTTTAAAATCTGATTCAGTTATTTCTCGATCATCACAATGTTCGTAGTGCGTAAGTTTAGTATTGAAAGGTCGCGGGTTCAATTCTCCCTCAGATCAGTTATTTCTCTTGGAGACAAAAATTTATTTCAGATTAGAATACTTCGATGAGGCATCTCAGCTCTATGGAAACAATCCAGAAAAATTAAACGACATTGATTTTCCATAATTTCACGGAAGTCTTGAGAATAGTGATCTTCACTAATCAAAATAGTAAAATCATCTATTCAGATCGATTTATTTTCTAAAATCATTAATTGTTTCAATATTTGTTTCATTGAGGTGCATAGATTTGCTCAAACGTGAGGCATCTTTATTTGGCCTTGACCATCAACTGCAGTGCTTTTCTGCTCAGATAATCGCTTTAGCAATACTTGGCCGAGTGTTCGCCATCCAAATGTGGATAACCCTACTCTCGATTTCACTTGGTATGAAATAACTAACTTATTCGTAAGTTTTTTACTTTTTTATTTGCAACTTTGATGCACTCAAAGAGTGCATCCACGTATTAATAATCATTTTCAGAATTAAATTCGGGGCGTGCTCTCCCTAACCGCCTATTAGGGAGCGTTAGAAGAGACGTTCAACACGATATCCATGAATAGCCCCGAGTTATCATCCAACCGGTGGCCCATTGGCTATTTCTCTGGGAATATTACGCCAAGATCCCTAACTAGTGCAACAACTCTAGTCAGTTATGGCCACGAGTTTCATAACCCTTAGACGATCAAAAATACATGAATTTTAAGAAAAAATTTGCATGTACACTGTTAGAAAAAAATTGAAATTTCATGGACATTCTGATGGTAATTTTTATGAGCGTGACATTTAATTTATTTTGATAAAAAGATGGTTATGGAATTTAAAGTTTTAGGTAAAATTCAAGGGAATTCATGAGTCTCAAATGGGAGTGATAGCGGGAATTTCATCACTTACTTGAATTTTCAAATGAACATGAATATTGAGAATCAAAATTAATCAAATTTTGTTATTTCTTCCTGAATTTTTCTGGGGCAACTGAAAGACAAGAAATTTTGTCTCATATTACTTTTTCATCGAATATAAGAGAAACAGATTTTGGAAAGACTAAATGAGTGAATATATCCTACATATAGTTGTAAAATCAGCGCTTCTGGGTAAACTTTTCAGTGAAAAAAATCTTACTACTTTCGTGAAAATGTACTGAGAGGACTTTTTTTATTTTGAAATTTTCGGCATGAAATTCTACTAAAACGTTCGTATTGGATTTTTTTCAAGTCTTTCTAGAACAGAGAAAAAATACAAAATGCTGAAAACATTATTATTATTATTATTTCTTCCGTTTATCATTTCGGTGAGGCCCATCACTTTTTATCAAAAAATCGGCGTGTGTCAATATTTATTCCTTCATATAGTTGGAAAAACTGGTATACCCCCCTTAGAGGAATTTCCACGGAATATTTAAACTGAAATTTACAACTTTCGTTAATGTTTTCATGGAACTATTCGAAAACCAATGGAAAACTTGAATTTTCAATAACCTGCTTCCCTGAGTTTTCAGTCGGAATGTGACCTGTTCAAATTTTTCTGGTATTCGACACGGAAAATTTAGACGAAATATTTCCACAGTGTATTGTTAGCTTCTGATTATTAAAGATTTTCCCGCATGATATTTATCCAGCAAATATTATGGGTAATTTGAATATACGTGAAGAATAGTTGGATATCAACTTCAGCAAGCATGAGTGTGAAAATTCACAATTTCCGTAAATTATACGTACCCAAGGTGAGGTACACGGAGGGCTTCACGTGAACAAGTGGAGTAAATCTCCCGGTAACTTCAATTAACGTCAACTCAAATATTCATTTATTTTTGTGTACACTAGAACACCAAGATGAGTTTGTTTTACCAGTGTAATAAGTGTAAACTAAACATCTTCCCCTCATCAAAGTTAAGCAAAAAGATGAAGTGTTAGGTGAAATCTCGGCGGAGATATGCGTTAGCTGTACCTACAAACTCCTGCTTTATTGCATAAGATCAATCTTGTAAAAAGTTTCTGCAAAGGAAGGATAAAAAAAAATCTTGAGAAAGTAATAAGACGATAGAACTTACTCGAGGATTTCATTCTTTACGAAGCAAAAAAAAAGAACTATAAAATAAATTCCTTCTTCAATTCTCTAAAATTCTCAGATAAATTTAATACCGAGAGACAGACACAGATGAATGTGCATGGATTATACGAGGGCCAATGTCCCCAACTGACTACAAACAGTAGAGTAAACGTGAAAAATATACGATATCTGTGTAAATCTCATACATATACGAAAGTGTATGACACTACCACTAAAATGAGACTGTGACTATTGAAATATGAATCACAATGACGATATGAATTTAAAAAAACACTGCAGTTATTAAATGCCATAGATCATTCACCCCATTGTTAACATGAAAGTTTGGAATTATATTGACATTTGAATTTTCATGGAGAATTGAGAGAATACATATTTGGCAATCATTGATAAAGTATTGCGATTTTTGAATGAAAAAGCCAAAAACCAGGGAAAGGGGAGAGGAAGAGGGGGAAAAGGGGGATTTGCACAGTCCAGTATGAGAGGAGGTGGTGAGGTGGAAAGGGTGGGTATGGTAGTCGTAGGGTTGAATGGTTATACATAGCATGCAGCCCTACATCCACGGACGACTGAGGATTGGTTGGAACCCGGCCAGTTGGCCGCAACCCAATCCGTTATTTCATTCTTTTCGAAAGCCCCCCAGTATACTTCCCTCTCCACCACCCCCTTTTACTCGCTCGCGCTCTCGTACTCCCGTTTTTCCTTTTCCTGATGCCAGGCCATGGTACACAGTATACCTAACGGTCCACCGCTCCGCCCACCTTTCGTTTCTTTTTACCATCGAGAATCCCCAGGATATCTAAGTGCTATTCCTCTGATGGAGTTCTTTTTTTGCTAACTTTTTTTTGTTTACTCTTGCCTTTTTGGGCTTTTTTTGCTTTCCTTCAAAGGTAGGATTACCCGCATGGTATGTCGTGCGAATCAAATCGCAATCGACGAAAAATTTTCTCTTGCCTAGTTGCCTTTTTTTTCTGTCATGTTTCTGAGACTTTTCTTACCTGCACTGCGGGATTCCCATAAGTCAATAAACGGGCACTCGGCTTTTTTTTCTCTCATTTGATTTTTTTCAGGTTCTTTTTACTTTGTTCTCCCCTTAATTTCTGTAGATTCTGTAGTTTACTTTTTTTCTCTGTTTTTGAAGGTTGTTTTTGCCAATGTAGCTCGAACGCGGCACAGAGACCGCATGAGGTAACTCGTTAAACGAAGTGACAGTGTTATTAAAGTTAATTACCCCACTCGCGCGCCCGCCTACCGTTGAGCCATTGTGACGGAATTTCACACGGAACTAACTCGTCGTAGATGAGAGGAAAGCATAAAGTAGAAGGAGAAAAGAGTTTGGTAAGAAGTTAAATAATAACTCGAGGGGTTGAAAAAAAGACTCTAGTAGGGGAATAAAAAAGTAATTGGAAAGATGAGATGAAAAAAAATTCAAGTCAGCTCATTTTTTTCGTATTATTGGGGTGAAAATAATTTGGTGCAACCAACAGTTGGTTACAGATCATTTACACGGTTTGACGAGGGAAGCATAGTCAGCAAACAATATTCCAAAATTGTTCGTATTGTCTAAATTATTGTATACTGCGGAGTGTCAGATAGACTAAGATTTCACTCGTTGTAGATTGGAGAATTATATAGATGGAGAATGGATGTATAGATTGTAGAGGAATGGGTACGTAAGGGCTTGCTATACGATAGTTGCATTTGCGTGGTGTAGTATTCAATGGTTGTAAGCCATTTGTAACACGATCCAATCTTCTCTCGTATAGCTTCACTCTATCGAATCTCTACATCCTTGTGCATCTTGCTTCACTTCCCCTCCATCTGTATAGTCTCGTACAATTACAAATTTCGCAGCGTCTTACCAAAGTGATTTTCTGACTTGAACTGAGAACAATTCAAGTACATTCAATTCCAATGACAAATATCTTGAGTCAGCTGATGGGATGATAATTCGCTTCAGATAAGTTATCGAGCGTTTAAGTTCCAGACTCATGAGACTTTGATTTATTCGCGAATTGTGAAAATTAATGTTTATTTATTTTGTTCTCTGTGTAATTCAGAACAAATTGAACTGTGCAATTTAGTCAATAACTTTTTCAACAAAGCAAAAATTTATCTACAATTATGGAGGAACAACAGTATAAATCAAAATAAATGATAATGACCAGTGTGTTAATCCGATATATGTTCAAATTACGTGTCTGTATGATGTGGAAATGTGCGTCGATTGCTTCCAATTTTCAATGCATTCAGCCAACTTCGAATGATTATTTATCGAAGTTCGTCATTTACGGATGTTATGGGAATTCTGGAGAAAGGATATTCTCCATGTTCTACGAAACGTTTCGTTTTTTTAAAACTTTCACTGTGGGGAATATATTGAATGCAGGACGATAACAATTATGCATAAATCAGTATCGTAATTGAGAATGTTAATAAACGATATATTATATATGGGCTGTTATCAGTTTTAATTCTAGATGACTAATGTGTTTCCATAAACGTGAAGTTGAGTACTTAATTATTTGATCAACTAGTAAAATAAGAAGGATATTTTTACCATTCCCGATTTTTTGAATTCATAGAATCACTAGCAATCAATACGTGTTATTTTATTCACTCAATTTTTCAATAAATAAGTGGAGTAGGCAGTTTGAAATTTTTGTTACCCGCACGAGAATCCATATACAATCCCATATCTTACATATACTTGCCAATATATGTTGGTCATATATGGTTTTTTTAAAAAAAATTTTTTCTACGCGGGTACATGATGCTAATATATTATTGTTCATACCGTAATGATTATACTATTGAATATAGTATTAAAAGTTCATAAATGCATTATATTTTGTGACACAAATGGAATCGTATATGGTCATAATATATTTTTTAATATATGAAATTAAATTTATGAAACATATATGGCCCTATATATATAATTTTGCCACCATGAATAACTCCATATCTTACATATATTTATCGATATATGTTGATCATATACGGTTTGGTGCGGGCTTCAGAATTAAAAGCTTATTTCGCAAGTATGATTAAAAAATATACGCGAACCTTCTTTTTCAACCATCGTTGTTCTTCCTATTGCATCGTTAAAGTTGAGGTCAGAAGACCCTACGTCTTCTGACCTTAACTTTAACGCTCCCCTTCATGTCCACAACTGATCCAATTGTAAAAGACTCCCTATCTCACACGCCATTGGAGGTGAAATTACAAGAGCATGAGTTGTGAAATCACCCACTCACGTATCTTTAGGCGGGATAAATTGAAGGTTGAGTTCACCGCACGTAATTCAAAGTTCTAAAAAGAGGATTAACTCCACATCTAAAAGAACATGAAAAAATACCGGAGAAGCAGAGAAATAGTAAACGAGGGGAGATAGGAAGACTGATGGCATCCATTGTTCTGCAAAACGTGTGACAACACCCACGAGAGAACAAAAGTCCTGATTCCAGAAGAAATATGGCTTGTTCGAAGACTATTCGTATTCTCAATTCGAATCTCCTCACTTGAGGCTTGATTCAAGACTATTGATAAAAAAAAAAAAAATCAAGACTGTTATGGACTTGGTTCAAGTTAAATTCCATGTTAAATGTAAATTTGCTTGATTCAAGCCGGAAGAAGGCTTGATTTAAATCAGGAAACGTCGTGGCGTGATTGAAAATCATATTGTCCATGAAAATTTATGAAATTTTGGATAGAAAAGAATGTAGAATGGAATTAGGGACCAGAGAGGAAGAGGCATATGTGCTGCATGATCCACTTCGTTTTTTGAATCGCACTCTTAGTTCCTCTATTTTTCACCCTAGCGCCCAACATCACCAGTTGCCTAATACGATTGACCTCTATAAATATGATTAAAATCATTCTGAGTGAATTCATCCATTTATCAGCTTATCAATGAAACGATTCCCATTACCAAAATGAAGGTGGATTGAATAATGAAATAAACGGATGGGAACAAAAGACTTTATTGAAGGTAGTAAATCTTGTTTTTCTATTCTCTTGGGCTATGGAGGATACTGCGAGGGACGAAATGGTCATATGATAAAGGAAAAAAGAAATAGATAATTCAAGAGACAAAAGGGAAATGAATAGTCCATCTGGTAACAAATATTTGATAAGCTCCTGGACACTAGAACACTTTCCCAAGTGTATCGTTCTATTATTCTTGTTATTTCTACTATCAAAGATTGATATGGGAACTTGAGTTTACAATATTCATCATTGATAGGGATCAGAAATGAAAAAAAATATCTTTGAGAAAATATCTCTAGAATGATATAGAATTATTACCCCGTATTTCACAGAAAAAATTCCAATACTATTGATTCACCAATGATATGTGTCATGAATTCCAATATTTACCAATGTCCAGCAGACTCCATCAGTCAATGCACGTTCACTACGTGATGGATATCAACTTTTTGAGTGAATTGAAGATCGAATTATGTCCTTCAAAACTTTGTTTCTGAGTAAAACCGTGAAAGAGAGAGAGAGGAATGATTCAACGGGAACAGTAACGAAATTAGAAGTGTCGAGGATCAATTAAACTTCACAGACTTATCTAAGATTCCGGTTAATCTCATTAGCTGGAAAATTCAATAACTTTTAACAGTAAAATTCCATTAATTGTGCATACTGGGGTTTTCTGCAGAGAGTTAATCATTCAGATCAGTTCTCAAATACCAGGCAATTTAATTAAAACTGAATGATTGTTTCTAATTACAGAGTATACATTATTCACTGGACGTGAATATAAGACGCATTGTTGTGCAATACTGTGGATAAAGTACATACAAAATATTATCGTTGTTGGATTCTGTAAGCTATTGTATTGCCGTATGAAACTATCCGTTGTTTCTCATCCGGCGCTAATTACTAGGAAAGTCAAGCGGCAATGAGCGCACAACCGGACCATTGGCGCTATCCAAACTGATATATGTACCAAACAAGCTGCCCCCGGAACAGTCTGCAGCCCCTTTCGCTTATATCTCCTCCTCCCTCCTGGCAATTCGACGTGTCGTCGAGAGCAAGAGAGAGAGAGAGAGGAAGATAATACGGGGATACACAAAATCCTCTATAGGTAGAGAATGAAAAAGGGTTATATTGCACGAGATCGGAATACCGTAAAAGCTCAGATGGCTTGTGTACATGGATACACATAGAGATACATGCATGTTTGGGACTCATTACGTATCGACAAACATGAATTTAATCTGCTTCTGGAGGTAGAGGTTGAGAATAGAGAGTTTGGAGGTAGGAAAATCCCAATGCAGAATAGGCTAATGCAAGTTGCCCTTGGCGTTATTCCAAGTGCCACCTTTTTTTAAACCCATCCCATCTTTCCTATTTCACCTCTATAGAGTCTCTCTCTCTTGCTCTATCCTTTAACTCCTTCACGTCCTGACTACACTACGATTTCATCATATACAGAGGCATCTAGTCGTGTCCTGAATATGAACTCATTTTGTTGTGCACCAAGGTAAGGAAGTTAGCAGGATGACCTGAGTGGTGTATGATGACCTATATGTATGTATGCAGATGAGGTTCATACTCTCACCAAGTGGCGAAATATGATTTCGGTTAAAGCAGAACCATTATGAGGGAAATACATCTCGATAAGGATAAATTTGGTCTACTAAAGATTTTTTTGTTCCAATTAATAAGAAGGTACTTACAAAAACCTATCAACTTGTAATTTTCTTCTTTTCAATTATCCTGTGAAACTCATTCAGTGAAATTGATTTTTTGCTTCAGATTATCTAGAGGAAAGTTCTCTAGCTTCCCATTGGCATCCATAACTTAATGAATTCCGCAACTTCATTATCCTTCAAATGAATTTTTTTTACAGTCCCCTCGAAGAAAGAAGTTATGTCATGAATTTTATCCATGGCATTATCTAAAGTGTTTTTTCTATGGATTTTACCTGTAGCATTGTCCATAAATTTTTTTCTCTTCCATTCAAGAATGAAGGATGAATGGAGGACCGTATTCTCCATGAGATTAATCATGAAATTCATAGTACAAGACTCTTGCATTAGCCATCACTATCTTCCGCTTCTTTTTTACATCCTAACACCCTAAGGTTTTGCATATGAGATATTCTACCATCTTCTGTTGTCTTTTCTGGAATGAAATTATGATGTTACAAGAAAAAATATGAATTCTGTGTAAAGTTATCTTGTAAGTATCATAGTTGATCTAGTATGCAAGACTCGTTTTGTCGTCAAGCAGAATTTCATGGAAACAATGGAGAAATTACTGTGATAGAACAAAAGCTTATTCAAGTCCAAGCACTAAATTTCTTCTTCATCAAGTTCGTTCTTCTCTAACACACCTAACGACTGGAATGAAAAAAGAAACTAATCATGTTAATTGCACAGAATGTTGCGTAGTTGTTGTTTACTTTTTCCCGTGTTATTCACTTCAGTAGATATTAGTTTCTACCAAGAATGAGAAATCGGAGGTGATGATGATGATGGTGGGGTGAGAGTATAAAAGGTTTGTGTGATAGTGCCTGTCCTTCTTATTTATTACAGTATCATTCGTTAGAAAGGAGAAAACAAATCGTTTGTTCCAACAAGAAATACCATTCTCCTAATAACATGATTTCAGACCTCCAAAGAAGTAACAAAAAATTGAACGCATATTTTAACCAAAACCAATTATTTTCATTGTCATATTTCCACCACTTCATTGATCAAGTTAGCCTCCAAAATATCATCCACTATAGATTTAGTGGCACACTAATCGCGTCAGGCAGGTCCACGATGATGTAGATTGAAGATAGAACTGGTATATACGTAGAACAAGCAGAAATGATGGGATAGGATGGATGAAGTGAGGAGGGAAGGCCAGTTCGACAAGGATGGGGTGGGGCGATGTGCACGGCTTTGGCCTGGAATCGGCTGGGAATTCGAGCGAGGCAGATATTCCGCGCGTCAATGTGTGCCAATGTGGGCGGAAACGCGTCTGTATTTGCCATTTCCAATGTTAGTTGTACGTTGTACATGCAAGATCTGAGTATTGGCAATATACATGATGGGCCTGGAGATGGAAGAGGGAGTGAAGCTAATGCATAAGCCAATCGTACGTAGGTCCACTATTCGCAACGGATGGCACAAACACCTTCGATAGATAGTAGGATTATATATATGTCTCCATACAACCTATAGATATCCAATCCATTTGAAAATCTTCCTCATCCATTCTCAATTGATCCTCGTTACCCACCTACATTAGACACCAATGGGTCAAACACGTTGTTTGAACATAGTACCTCCCGCCTTCTACATACCCACGAAGTATTAAATACGATTCAACCACGTGCAAGATCACCACTACAATTGTGACATTAATCGGATTTCCTGGATAGAATTGTTGGACACCTCTTGAGACTTTGGCATCAATACTAGTTTTGGAGATACTCTTGTGGCTATGTACATTTTATCTGTATATATATGTTATGCTCCTTTTCTCTCTGCATGAGAGCCAATTGATATTCGAAAGTATCCACTTGTGCCAAGAAATCCAGACTCTGTTGTTTTGTATACTATTTTCGTTTCATGTATATAGGTATGTTCCCTCTCTGAACGAACAAATATCACAAGACTATGAACACATTGAGGTCGATGTGCTCCGTATATTTTTTTCTTCCCTTGAATTGAAATTTTTTCGGGGCAAAAATCAAATATCATCCATTATTAGTTATCGAACAAGAGAAATTGGTTCCTTCTGTTTGCTTTCGTGCACCACGAACTTTACTCTTTTGAAGACTAATAATCAAGGAATAACCTGATTTCATTGGTTGAATAATTAAACCGAGGAAACTCTGCAGTGGTTACATGCGGCAAAATGAGCCAGACTACAGAAGTTACTGCATGAAACAGTAGTTTGAGTTAGAACACGATAGTAGTATTATATAGTTTCCAAAGGCACTGCACACATGGTTACTCTACATATGCTCTTCTCTCTCATACGTGTGACTAGTTTAGTGCATTATGATACAGTGGACATATCATGTGTCTCTGTAGTTGTCTTGTTTCAACACTATTATCTACTCTACGGCATTGAAATCTAACTCTTCCTCCTCTTCAAAACTTCTAGTCGTTTACGGAGCAGCCTAATGTCATGATAAGAATGCAGTACTCAGTCTCCAAGAATCTTGTGTTGCTTTGGTATTGCGTATACTTGTTCACGAAAATTTCGACCTACTCTCTCCTCTATCTTTAGACAATACCATCTTACCATGAACGACATACCAATCGAATCACTTAGGCTTTCGGAGAATTTCACCAAAATATTTTACGAAACAGTCTTTAGTTGATTTCGTTACTGAATTCTACTCAAAAGTTTGGTGGAAATTATTCATCCGGATTTTCTTTGTCTCAATTTTTGAATTATTTTCTTCCATCCCTTTGTGCGATCGTAGTTTTTTAATGAGGAAAATGCTATTGAGTGATGAAACGAAAGACTAACGAACCATGACAATTACATGAATTTATCTCTGGGAAAATCAATTCTGAGATCATTTCACGGTAATGCGGTTCTTCTAATGAGGAGGAAAAAGAGATACTATCACTAGCTAAATTGGTGTGTCTTACGGACTATTGCACACAAGGATCGATAGACTATCAATTAAATCCGTGGATAGTCATCAATATATGTCGATTATCCAGGAATGAACAGTGAGGATTGGCTCAAGTGATTAATTCTATGTCAGGATTTAGAGATGGTCATTCTTAACCCTTCATTTCCAGAAGGGATTTCTTCTGCCCTGCAACTAACTGATTAGGCGAAGCATTCCGATGCTCGTGAACCCCACACGGTCCCAACCCAAATTCAAAAAGGTGAAAATTTTCAGTGCTATTCCAGTTTTTCGAAAGATTCATCAAAAAAAAACAAAATATTCAGACAGTCCCATTTTTTAAGCAAAAAGCCTCTCGCGTGTTTCCGAGCTAAAATGCATACATTCAGAGATATGAATCTCCAAAGAGAGTCCTATACATCAGTGACTTAGAATTGTGACTTGCCATAATTTCTTCCAAAACAATGTTCCTTTTTCTCGGCGAATCGTACGCAACTAGATCTCTCTACTACATGTAAATTTAGTTCGAGAATGAATAAAAGTTTTTTCCCCTCCGAATTAGCGTGGAATGCGTTTGTAACAAAAAATAAAGAGTAGATAAAATTGGTTCTGTGAAATTCTTCATTTTATCCGTTTAATGTCGCTGTGTCCCAAATATCTCAGAGTATGCGCTCATGAAATCAGAGTTAAATGGGGACTGTGTCAAGCTGCATCAACGTGACAGACATCTGCATAACTAGATAAATTGAGAGGCGAGATGTAAACAATAATGTACGCTATAGAGGAAGCGTTGAGGAACGGAGTGACAGACTTGGATTATGCTCCAACTCATATATTCTGAATTTTATTGATCAAGTCAGATGTCCGAGCACATGAAGTGATTTATCATTCGTTGATTAGAGGTTCTCCGGATTATTCTCTCCAAAGTCTTCTCATTCTGATTGAAATGAATTCTTCAATAATCCTGAACCTAACACTGACTCATATATATCCTTACTGGCAGAAATAATCCAGAAACATTACGATGTTTGTTCAATTCCACGCAATAAACTTCATCATAATCTTACAAATATATTCTGCAAAAAAAACATTTCAACTCATCTCCATATAAATTTATGTTCCATAGCCTAACGCCCTGTGAACATATCTCTCTACCCGATTATCATTAACGCAAGAAATAAAATTCTATTATGCATCAGTGTAATAACCCGAAAGATCGCGTTATTTATCGCGCAAATAATATTATATTCATTGGCTTACCTGTTGTACATGAGAACATCAGGTTTCCATAATCTGTGCGGTGGGATTCTAAGATCCTTGACACCCCCATACTGCGATACATTCCACCTCATGTTGACGTCATTCCATTCCTGAAAAAGATTGAAAAGAGAGACGAAATATGAATCATAGAATGTAATTTTTTTCACGAATTTTTTCTTCACTTTTTGCCGGGAAAAAGTAATCAAGGAGACACGAAGCTAAAGGATTTGCGGAATTTTCTCTTCAGTGCTTGTCATCTTTTGAAATGTCTAGATAGAAAGACACGGGGAGGTGGAGGTAATAATAAAAGAAGCATCATCTAATATTATTACTAATTTCTCACGTAGCTCTTTATTGTTCCAAAGAATATCTTTTGTCATTGAAGATCAGAAGAAACTTTTACAAAGATTGGATCACGTACAGTTATGGAATACGATAACTGGGTTCTTTGTAAAAGGAGAGGAAAAAAATTGTGTTTACTTGTATAAGTGGAGTGAATGAAAAATTCTCGAGGAAATTGCGAATACCTGATCGTAGAAATATTCAATGAAATATGATCTATTTAGTTGAATAACTGAATGATTAAGTAATGGAAAAATACATTTTTATCCCGTTCCACTAGAAATTCAATATTGAGAAGTTAATATTTATTTGCATGACGAGTGTACACGGTATTTCAATTTACCTGATATCCAATTATTTTTCCATTCATATTAATTTAAACGTAATATTCAAATAGCCGCCATGGGGAATAATTTTATAATCGTCGTTTCACTACTTTTTTTCTCTTTTCAATTGCTCATTCTTTTATTTTATGTGTATTTTATTTTATATTTCACCGAATTTGAATATTCATGGATGAATTTCATCAATTTAACGCGATGAAAATTCATTTGTATCGAGTTTCCAGAGCGAAGGATAGAATGAGTGAAGAAAAATTTAGAGAGATAAAAGGGAAAGATAGAAGTTAAAATAAATAAATAAAAGCAGAGAAAACTAGCACTGGAGGGATCGAATAGCATTAAGAGAAAGGGATTGGACTTCTAAAACACTCAATAGCGTTCCAGCAATCGAACGGAAAATTGAAATGGAGTACTGGCACACTGAGTGAACCTTGCCCTGTGGAAAACCCTCGGTCCCTCTCCCCACAACTCCATTGGCACTTTTTCTTCTCACTATGTTTTCCTTCTTTTCTTTCTCTTTTTTCCACGTTTTTTTTTGTTTCGCTCTTTTCTTCTCTCAGTTCACTTGCACGCACACACATACACATATACATCTATACCAATTTTCTAGTCGATGCTGCTTTATGCAGCGTTGAGTTATATTCAAAGCTCCCAACATGCTTTCATAGAATTTAACCTGACTCAGCTGAATCTGCCAGTTGAGAATTCCAATTACAGTAGGAATACGAAAAAAGTTAAGTTAATTGGTTCGTCCTTATTTCCTCATATTTGCTCGTCTCTACACGAAAGAGATGAATTCCTGAACCAGCAAGAAGAAGAAACCTGATTTAGGTTTCTTTGGAAACCTGATTCAGGGTTTCTTTTTGTTGAAAACATGATGAGATTGAGGTTACTAGAAAAATCTGAATCAGGTTTCGAGAAAAACGTGGATTACGTTGCTGGAGGAACGTAGGTCTCGTTTCTAGAGAATCCAAAATTAAGTTTCAAAGCTACCCAATTGAGCTTTCTCATGACGCAATTCCTAAAATATGTTTCTTTGTCACCTGGATTCGAGTATCTTTTCCGTGCAAAGATAAACCAGAGTGTCATTACCTCACGGGTTGAGTTTAGTCATTTTAGATAATAATCAGTACCCGCAATTTGATATTAATCATATGATGCCAATTACGCGTCCGTAAATCTATATTTTTCGCTCTTCGACGATTTCTTATATCAGACATAATTGTTATATATCATGAAGTATTACAAATTTTCTGATTATTTACACAAACTTGATCAAAATGAAGGAAATCTGTGATAAAAGTTTCCCCCGATTTTCAAGCTACTTATGTCGGCCATTTTTTAAAGAAAATAGCGCCCCCTCGTGGCCATCTAACGTCGCAAATATTATCAGTTACTGTTCCGTGGATTCTTCTAGTTATACTAAGTTGCCTTATCCGGTTGATAATACATAGTTTTCATGTTCCCTCATTTTGCAAAGTTGTCCAACTTCTGCAAACACTTCACCCATCTTCATCTAAAAAATGGGAACTTATCAAAATTCCAACTTTGTTCGATTCAAACAGGTAATGTGTTTTTCTTCGTAACGTATCAAAATACTCATCCAAATATCCCGCCATGATTCAACACAATCACAGCCTATATATTTCTGCAATTCCGATTACAAGCTATTGAAATAGGTGGTCTCATTTTTCATGTAAAAAAAAGATTTGAAAATTCAAAAACAGAAACCTCCAAAAATTCGCATTCATATGTGAATCACAGAATGTTTCCAGGAAAAAAAAATTAGGAGAATGAAGAAATGAAAAATGAGTATAATTAAAAAGGAGAATATGTACAGCAAAAAACAACTAAACAGAATGCAAATGAAAAAAAAAAAACTGTAGAGGAATGACCCCCGGGGGCAGACATTGCTGTATTTCATACTCACAGAAATGATAACCATTCCCTCCCACCTATGTAGTGAAATGAGGTACATTTGGAGACAATGAGGAACAAAGGTTAATTTACAGTTCACGATGAGTACAAGAGGCAAAATAATGGCGAGAATCATTAAAGCACAATAACTAATGCTCAACCTATTTACGTCGGTTGAGTTCACTTAAACATAATTTTCATGTTTTAACTGTATAATTTATCATAATACTTTCTCCACTCAACATCGAAATTCTTCTTCTCACTCCATTGTTACTAGGGGAGGATAGAATTCATTTCCATTTCTGGGTTATAACTAGTACTCCGGCATTTGTATAATGAACAATATGTTTTTTGGCAAATGTGTTATTAAAGTTCCCGAAGAAACTTTAATTCAGTTTAATTGGGTATTATTTGTTTTGTTAATCATGGATATGAGAATTGGTAATGCTGGAAGAAAGTAGACACGTGGCGCATTTATTCCGCAACAGTGATAGAAATTTATGCCTCAGGGACCTCCGTATGTGTGTCCCATACTCTCTATTCCTCTTTCCTTCTCCCTCTTTCGCTCACCAAATTCGTTTTCATACAAGTGAGACTAGAGATTCAACTGAATTTCACGGAGCTGAGCACCTTGAGAAATCTTAATTCGAGCATTCCATCCGGATGCGGATTCAGTAGTAATTCTAGCTTTATTCTAAGCCCAAATGAATTCAATGCATCAAGCCTGTATTTCCAATATACTTTTCGTGTGGGTTGAATTGATATTTCTCTTATCTACTCGATGCAAGAGTTTCGAGAACTATTCGTTAGATTGAAGTAAATGCAAATGAGATTTCGCTGAAGTATATCAGTCAATAATTTTGAATGAATTTTTATCAATTTCCTAGATGTTGAAGTTATTGATGATATTCGATGAGCCTAATTTTCGCGAGACTTCCCGAAAGATGTTATTTGGCGTGCTGACGACCGCCTTCCTGTCTAAGGCTAATTATTTTTGTATTCATATAAATTGTAAACTTTAAATTTACGAAATATAAACTAAATTGAAAAATCATAATTAAGATAAGAAAAGATAAGGTAAGAAGTCCGTAAGCATTAATTTTTTAAAAAATAATGATGTACTCTAGAACAGTGGTGGAACGAATCGAAATAAGAGAGATGACTAGATTCAACAAAATTTGTGAAGAGTGCTACTTTCCACGTAGAAGGTCTCATGGTGAATTTGTATACACCTAACCGTTACTGAGATATTCTCGCACTACTCTAACGGTTTAAATTTCAACTCTATCGGTCCTCTTCCTGTAATCAAGCAATTATGAATATTTGAAATGAGCTTTAAGTGTAGTATTCCAAAACATTAACCTAAAATATGTAGAAATAATTAATTACTCGAGCAGATTAAACGGCCCTGACATTAAACTTCAATCGAAAGTTTCTAGAAATTATTGATGGCTTAAAATTGGTAAAAGCTCATTAAAATTCTTTCGCAAACAGAATTTAGTATATTACAGTGTGAATATAGATCACAGGGCTTGGTTTTCTGAGTAACTATATACGTATTCGAGTAAGTTGGCATGGGTAGTGAAATCGAGATTAAGTGTGGGAATGAGTGGAGAAATTGGGAAGATGGGGTGGAGCTTTTGGAGAATGCCTGGGCCGATTCCACGAAGGACGAGAGAGTACACGCCAGAAGATTAGAAGGTGGGGTTATAAAGAGAGTGGGGAGTTTTCAATTTAATTGCTTCTGGGGAACTTTCTTTAAGGAGAAAATACCAAGAGTGAGACCGAAAGCCAATCCACCGTGGCATGCTGCCCTTTCAGCCACCATCTCCAGATTCTTTCCCTTTCTTCCCACATCTTTAATCGTGATTTCCACATTTTTTTTTGTTCTTTCTACTTCTTCTTTTTTCAGACTCTCTCTCAATTTCTTCACAAAACCACTTTGGACATTTGATTAAAAGGTGAAAAGCAAATCACAGTTCGTGACTTTTTTCATTTGCCGCTTCAAATAATTCCAACATCATTTTTGTCACCGTGAACTCATTATATTACCTCGTAATTAATTGTATACAATTAATTTAATCTCTGCTTGATTTCATTTCTGTTAGTCGTTGGAAAAGAGCTTCTTGGGAATTTTTCTATCTAAAAAATTCCATAAATTCTTAAGAGAAGTTAAGAATTTTTTGTTTTCAGGATTAATCGAAAATTCATAAAATTTACTATGCCCGGTTCATCAAGCAAATGCTAATGATGCTTTTGAGGAATCCTGTGGATCCAAAATAAGAAAAATCGTAATGGAAAGAAGAATCAATGTTTAGACACTTTCAATAACTAGGAAGAAGTCCAACCAAAATTGTCAGATGGTATGAGAAACATTTTGGCAGCCAACTTTTCAGTTTGGAAGTTAGGAAATTCAATCGCCAACCGTGAAACTTTATGTGGCATCGTAGAATTTTAACCTCGCTACAAATAATTTGTGCTTCGCTGATTCCGAATTCTTACCATGCCAGTTTCATAATACTCGACGGGAGAAGGGGCATGAGTCGGGCACTTCCGGCAGTTTTCGGGGCAACACGAGACTAGTATATTCAGACACAACAACCAAGCGATTATTCCCTGATTAGAATAGAGATCGACAATGGATTTCAGATTTTTATTCGTCTTCTAATTGGTCCATCGATAAGTACCTTCTTGATAAGTTGAGTAGCGTGATCTTTCGGCATCCATGAGAAATTTCCAAGATAAAAATGTTTTTTTTGTGTACCGAAAACTTTTTCTGTATATAATGAAAATTTCGGGGTATAATGGGACTTACTCATTGGGGATTCGGTCAATACGAGATTAAGTATTCATAGAAATTTCCAAATGTAAGAATCATTGTGGTGCCAAGAGATTTGAATCTCATTTGAAAAATTCTCCAATGAATGTAGTGATAGAGTTAAAAATCCAAACATATAAAATAGTATTATTGGAAAAAGAAAACTGTGAGAATTGACTATTGAAACAGTGAAAAGTAAAAGTCTATACTGTGCATAACTTGAAGTAATATGATATAAAAAAATCGTCTATTTCGAAAATGATAAAGTTCTTACGCAGAGTTAACGCAGAAGATCGCATGACCTGACACATACGACTTTCTGCTTTTAAGCCCTGGATATGTACTAATTGTTCTCATTGATTGAATATTCAAGTCTCGTCATTTCAACTCAATAATTCCCATCAATTAACTAATTTTAGCTGACAATGATTAACGTAATGAATTAATTGAATATAAAATGTTGGGAGCGTTAACAGAGTTGTAAATTTTTTTTTCAATCATGAAATTTCCATTGCGAGGCAAATCAATCCAAATGCCATCCAACAAATCGGAATTCGCAATAAAATAATATTTCTTCTCATTCTCTTCAACTATTTGTACTATTTTTATTTGTAAACTCCGAAAAACGATTCGCAATAATCATATTTTTCTATCACAAATGGATAAAGAAAGACTGTCAACAGAATGGCTCGTAACAAAATCGTAAAATATATCACGTCTAAGTATGTGTCACAAGGATGGCACTTCTTCTGACTTCGCAAACAATCGATTCAACTTCAAGCTTCCAAAGTCTTTACTTTTATCATCGAAGACAAAAAAGAAGCTCGTGAGAAAATTTATTCTCGGTCTCTCTTCAACTATTACACAATTTGATCCAACAATAATACCAGACTTTTCAGCACGAATGGAGAATAAAAAGCGTAAAAAAATTATATGACTAAGCCGGAAACTATTAAATTTTATTCCTGTAGTATTTCACTTGTTTCATTTTTCTCTTTTCAAAAGAAAGTTTTTATTTCTGACAAACACGCGTACCTTAGCAATCACTGACCGTCACATTGAGCATGAAATGTTGGATCTCAAACCCATATGTACTGAACTTTAATAAAATAAAAAAAAAGATGATACATTTATTTACATTTATATACTTATAATATATACCTAGATAAAAAAAATATATATACCTATATACATGGGCTATTCCACCAAATGTCGGACAAGAATACAGCCTCAAAAAATTCGACATCGCTTTTTTTGTTCTTTCGACGACTTGTGCACAGAAACAAAGATTATTTGCGTGGAAGATCCCCACTCCAATTAATAGCTTTAATAGCTCTTGAGAGATTTTCCCTTCACATTTTTCAATCGGGTTTACTATGTTCAGAAGCGCTTGAAAAGAGAAATTAAAATATAGCTTTTCCCGGGAAATTCAAAAAATTTCCGATCGAAAACCTGGAAGGGAGGATAAAATGGACTTAAAAATGAAGCTCTTAGCTAAATAAATCCTTAAATATTTCCATTGAAAAGCCAGGGAAATTTTCTCTGAAAACTATGTGAAAAATTGGACTTTTCGATTTTTTTTCAAAATTATTTTTTTCACGCACAAATCTGAGGCATCAGATTACACGATCAGTTTTTTTTAAAATTTCGTTTTTTCTCGGATATCTCCGTTTATTCTCGTCGTAGCCAGTTGGGGTTATGCGAAAGTGGGTATCAATTAATTTTTTGCATCTAGGGAGGATAGAACGACGTTTCTAACCTCGCTTCGCTCGGTTAGGAAACGTAGTTCTTTCCTCTCTCGAAACAAAAACTATTGTATGCATCACGGAAGGAAAAAAGTCAACTTCGACAAAAATTTGGCACCCTCGCTTCGCTCGGGAGGCAAATTTTTGTCGAAATTAACTTCTTTCCTCTCTAGGTGCATAAT
>JABSMS010011237.1:0-13358 GCA_018902275.1 Aleiodes sp. PSUC_FEM 10030003
GGGGGGGCAATACGCACAAGCGATTTTGGATGAGTTTCAGTTCGCGAGAAGATGATAGTTAATTCTTCTCAACTTCGTTGCTTAGATCGATTTGTTGGATATCGATCGGACGTTGAAATACGTCCTGGCACCCATTGATTTCGTTTTGAGGGATTTATTCATTGATCATTCGTTTGACCGGACGTATTCTATAACGTAACTTGTGAGTCAGAAATGTATATCACAATCTTTTCGAATGCTTAACGAATCTATTCCGTTGAAAAAATGAAAAATTGCATTTGAAACTGAAATCGACAAGCTCTATCAAACTGGCGGAACAAGTGTCTTGAATTTTTTTGTACTCAAACGAGTCACCTGTAAATTAGTGTTACGCTAATTTGAGGATAACTTAGCAAAACATGAATTTCCAATGCAATTTTTCAAAATTTCGGGGCGTCATTTTTGTGTGCTTTTTATGTGTTTTTAGAATATATACAGCAAAATATCATGAATTCTCTTCAAACCCTGTGATTCGGGAAGAAAATTATAATGGAATCGAAAGTAATGTTTAATGGAATCGGAGGTAGTTACTTAGTTGAATAATCATTTACGATTCACTGGTTGAAAATTCCAATAGGTTATTTTTTGTGCTCTTTATGTGCTTGTAGAATATATATTGTACAATGACCAAAATAGAGTTGGAATATGTTAAATAGTCGGAACATATTTCGTTCTGGGTTTGAAGAGCACAAATGAATAGTTTTCGAAAATAATTCTAGTAGAGCATGATCTTCAAAACGGAAATTTTGTACTCATTATGCGCCTAGAAAACATCTCTTGAAAGTATTAAATTGAGTATTGAAATTCTCGTCATAATTTCGATAATGGAAATGATGAATGCGTGAAATTATTCATAATGTTACGTAGTTTTTATGATAATCATGTAAGAGTTCGCAATGCATCATAAAATTATGGCAATCACAAATCCCGCAAGAACCGCATTTGTTCGCTGATAACTCGGGAACAATTGCAGATGCGGAAAAAGTCACGATACCGAAATTGTAAAGCATCAAGTTCTGTACAAAATATTTGTCCGTCATTTTTTTTAATTATTGATGGTTTTGGAACGGGGAGCGCGCAAAGTCCGCAGCACGAAGGCGCGTTTCACGCTGTCACGACGAAAGGCGATATTTAGTTAATCATTTTTTTTTGCAAGTAAATATTATTTGAAAAATTTGAGAAAAGTTGTCCAAGCTTTACAACGTTCTGAATAAATCATTCCAAGAAGAAAATTTTTTTTATAAAGTTTTTTCAATTTTTCACTTTCTCCAAAAATTTTTTTTGTTGTTTTTTGTTAGTAAACTTTGGAGTGCAATTACTCTGGCGAATAATTATCAAGAATACCCTTTAATAAAAATTTCCTGTCCTCTCAATAAAAGCTCTGTGTAAATTTTTTTCGCATGCGTAATAGTTTCCGAGTAATTACTAAAAAATGATTTTTTTTTAAATCAATGGAATTTTGGAGGAAAATCAATGATTTCCGGCCTCAAAAATTTATATTTACTACTTAAATTTATATTATATATTTACTATTTTCGAATGCTCAATTATAAGAGCAATAACCCCATGAGAACTATTCTTGGATTCTAACAATTTTGAGTATAATTAATAACAATTTAGCAATAATTAATCACCAGTTTTCAGAATAAAGAATATTATGTTGTTCGCCGAAAGTCATATAACAATATCTAATTATAATTTCTACAAATTTTTTATTTCTCAACAGAAAAATAAGAGAAGAAAGGTTCTTCATTTGTTCATCGATTTTCCATTGAGAGGCTAGGAAATTTTCGTTAAATGGCATTCTTGATGATTATTTTGCTAGAGAACGACAAACAATTCCTTTTTTGACTCTACCAAATTCAAAGGAATATTTCAAAAGTTATTGCACTCCAAAGTTCAGCAAAAAAAAAAATAGACATTTCTGGAGAAAGTGAAAAATTGTAATATCTTTATAGAAAAATTCTCCTTGGAATAATTTATTCAGAATGTCTTTAGGCTTGTACAATTTTTTTAAGATTTTTCAAATAATATTTACTTGCAAAAAAAATTTATTAACTAAATATCGCTTTCCGTCGTGGCAGCACAAAGTGCGCCTTCGTGCTGCGGATCAGGGGAGGTTCACAAAAGCATTTATGAAAGTTATCAATTGCAGAAAAGGAGAAAAAATGATGCATTCCCAAGCATATAATACGCACATTTTCCGTGTTAAAAGTTATCCTTTATGACAATTATTTGCGGAGACTATTTATTTGCGCTCTTCAATTCCAGAACAAAATATATTCCGATTATTCAAAATATTCCAACTCGATTGATGTTGTGCAATATATATTCTAAAAGCACATAAATAGCACATAAAAATGACGTACTGAAATTTTGAAAAAGTGCATTGGTAATGTATGTTTTGATAAGTAATCCTCAAATTAGCGGAACACCAATGTACCAGTGACTCGTTTGAGTACAAAAAAATTATTTGGGGCCAAAATTAGTCCAAAATGAGCACATTATTCCTGATCCAGAGAAAAAAAAATCAAGAAACTTGTTCCGCCGGGTTGATAGAGCTAAATCGACAGTTTTGAGAAAATTTCCCAGTAGAAAAGATATCACTACCACTGCAAAAATGTACTTGGAGAAATTTTTCTTTGAATTCTCGACATTAAATTGTGTGGAAACGTACATATGAGATTTTTTCCGAGTCTTTGCAGACCAGAGAAAAAAAACACATGACGGTGAAAATATTATTGTTAGGATTTTCTTCGTTTATTATTCCGGCAAGGCTAATCACCCCTCAGCAACAATCACCTTTTGTTAATATTTTTTTTTTCATATAGTTGAAAAAACTGGTATACCACCCCCCACCTCCTCCTTGATGCTGAACATAGTTCAAGCCTAGCAAGTATGATATTTTTCGAAGAAGCTCTCGTGTATAAGTTTGTCCTGTAGTTGTTGCACATCTAAGATATAGGCAGATTAAATGTAGTTTCAAGCTGTTAAACTCTCTAGCAAAAAGTGTCCATGCTGTTTGAAGATTAATGAGTAGTGATTGCTCCCAAATTATAAGTTGTTTTCAACATTCTTGCTATATAAAATAAACGGTAATGATCATTGTCGTCAAAATCCCCAGTGGATCAAAGATTTTGGCGATTTCTGCCAGAATTTTTTTCATGGTTACTTCTTTCCATAGACCATTGTTTATGGTGTAACTAATACTGTCTGATTGTGATTGTCAACGAAGACCCAAGGTTTTCAAAATAGAATTTTTCGGTATACAGTTGATATTTTCTACTGGAAGTCCTGTTAAGAAGCGTGGATCGTTTGATGATGTTCTACATCATTCCCGTTCGATCATCCTACTTCGATCATATTGGTGTCAGATGGATGATCATCGACTTACATGTTCCTCTGTGAGGAGAAACGTCAGTGCTCCACGGCGTAAAGTGCGAGGTTGAGAGCATTAAAGGTTCTGACTGCTTGCACCAACCCCAAATAGAGCAAATCTCAATGCACGAACTGTATATTCATTTCAGAGAATGGGGAGCAATTGCTTTCGTTCTGGTTGAGAAATTTGAAAAGAATACTATCATAAAGTTTTTTTTCTTTTCTTTAGAAATAATTATTTTTCTAATTACTCTAAGAATTCATGGGAAACAGGGAAGCGTTGCCTCATATTGACTGAAGTGACAGCAAGGTCGTGAGCCAGAAAGTTATGTTACTGACAGAATAGCGCGCGGAATGCGAAACCCTAAACTATCATGTCCCATAAATTCCACATTGTTACGTCAGCTGGTTTTTGTGAGGAACATTTGGGGATCGAAAAATATCTGGGCTGAATAAAGATCACCAGTTGCGTTGGCGAAGGAAATTAGTTTTCGAAATAGTGTACAAGAAAAGAGTTCAATTATTTCTTCATTCTTCTCCTCAAATGTTTGGAAGAGACGCTTCACATTCCAATTATTCGAAATAGCGCGCGCTTCTCATCTCCCCATTCTTCGTGATGTCATGCTGCCATCGCTGTTACGTTTTTTTACATAGGGCCGTCACATTAACTAAAAAGGTAAGTTTCAGTGACGGTTTTTCGTAGAAATCGCGAAACCGAGCTAAAAGAGCTTCATTCAAACTGATTTCCACGAGTTATTTTATGATCCTTTGATCCTGCTAGATTCGATCTCGCAATGTTTGATCCTTCAATTTGATCCTCCCTGTGAATCATGCTTCTTCATCTTCTAATTTTCATTTCAAAGATTGGCAGGCTAGTACAAAATATCGCAGGACTAAGTATATAGAATTGAATGTCGTGTAACTCTTCGAGTGGTCGAAAATGATGCCAATACTGATCTCAATGTTATAGTCTTACGTCCATAGTCTTCAATTCCCCCGTTTCATCACACCGAAGGATTTTTTGATATCCCCTGTCTGCTGGTCGGTTCTACGCCTGACGTTGCATGTTTGCAATATCATGTATAATTACGAACACATGGAGTCTGGATCTGATGAAATGACTGATTATATCCTCTTGGATGGTGGGACACATGAGTGAATCATTAAGAGAAACCACAATCGTTCATTTTGCAGAGCCATCAAATATTACCAGTACCTCAATGGTTCAACTGGAGACGTTGATAATTGAGTGATGTGAAATGGAGAAACCTTCGGTACCAGGTGGAATATCTTCACTGATCCCCATGTGTCCACGATCAAGGTATTTTTCTATTATTGAGCAATACTGCTGATTGGAATCTGGTTGACGTTTGAATCTTACTTCCAAACTCTTCAAGGAATGGGAGAGGGAGGTGGTTAAATTTCTTCGTCAATAATTTTTTCCTTAAATCAATGTACATCATCTCAAGATTATTGGCTCGAAATTCCGTGAAGATGGGAGCAAAATCAACAGAGTGATGATGGAGGGAAATCGCGCCTCCACATACTAGAACGAAACTTCAAAACGTTTCTCGACCTCTTCACGTTTCCGAAATCGGTGATGACTGTAACTCAAAATTTACTGCACCGATACTATTGAAATTTCAACACGTTTTTTAAAATGATTATCATCATTTTTCATGATTTTAAGCTAGTCGATTTTCTCTGCGAAATTCAGTTCTTCGACCACAAAGAGCTCCAATATTACGTATAGCCCTCTGAAATTTTTTTGGAAATGGGCATTTTTTCGATGAATTGACCTCACTCCCCCCTTCTTAAGTGTCTAAGTGCTCTTCTTCTGGTTCTCCTAGGAGTGATTTCCGCTAATCTAATGGAAGAGCTACCATGCATTCTCTGTCTGAGTCTTTTGTTAGATGAGCTTTACAATGCGCTTCACAAGTTTTGTGATTTGTTCAAGTGCTTGAGTAGTCGTTGTATGATGAATCATTCGTGATTTACTCTTCTCCGTTTTGTTGGGGAGTACTATTTCTTCCCCGATAATCTAGCCCAAGTGTGTATTGATCATATAAAGATTAGGTCCTTGTATCGGTGATAAGTTTTTTATTACGTGGTAGAAATGTTGATAATTTAGGTCCAGCTCCAATGAATGAGTCAACATTTCCTGGAATGTGGAATGAAGAATCTGCTAGTTTGATCCATCTTGCTATTTTCATCCTTTTTCGTCGAAGGAGGCTCGCTGGATGCTGTTCAGTTATTTTTTGAACAGTATATAAAATCCGAGTCTTCCCGAATTCATTATATCTAGACTCAACGGTTGCTTTGATATTCTGTGGAGTTATTGCACGAATAGTTTGGAGTCCACCAAATGGCAGAGTGATTCGATGATTTGGAGAATTTAGCCTTTGACGGAGTCACTCTGTGATAAGTAGAGCAGAAGAGTTCCACCTGTAATTATGGCCATTAGATTGCTTAGTGATGGTTTGGATTCATGTTTATTAAGCCACTGATATATTTTTCAACATTCAAATTGATGAAATCTACCTATGAGGGGAGTGCAACTTTTCATTTTTGAAAATTGAGTGAGAATTACCCACATTTTTCAATCGATCATTTTTTTGCATATATATTCAATCTCATAAAAATTCCCCAAAAAGTGCCCATCATAGTACCTGCAAAAATTCTTGGGAACGTACTTCTTAAAGTGTCAGTGAAAATTCCTCAAAAAATGCCTATGATAGTCTCCATACAAATCTGTAAAAACATCGCCTCGACGACCTCAAAATGCTTCTCTCAAAGAGATTGCAACAGTGACCTCAAAAGTCCTGGAAACATTTACCTCAATATACTCGTAAAAAAAATGCAGAAAAACGAGAATCGTTTCAATCCATCGATATTCGATGTACCAGCTTCAAGTTAGTACAACCCGAGAACAAACTCCTTGTCCCTTCAAATAATCAACAGCTGCTAAGCAACTTAATCTCCGGAATCACTATTGGAACTCTCTCGCGCTAGTAATCAAGTATGATGTTGCTGCACTATTGAGTTATGTTCAAAAACGGATTGGTACTTCTTCTTCGTTTCAAATATTGATAAGTGCTGTAGCCATTACTGCTTCCGCGTTGCCTCAACTCAAGGGGATTATACTATTCGCTGAGTGACTTCATGATGGAGCTGGCCATGCACTTGAGTTTTGGGTATCAGTATCTTCGTAGTCAGTTTTATTTAAATAGAATATTATGTGGTGTACTTTACTACTTTTGCAAGAATCAACTTTAAGACATCAATTCAGTTCGCCATTTGCAGAGAGGCAATCGAGAGGAATGTTGGTTGATTCCACAGCATTGATGAGTTGTGGTACCAATAGGCTGTGCAATTTTCCACAATTGTATGGTGCATGCTCATCTCCGCCACAGATTGGATAATGCTTAAGGATCATGGAGGTCAAAACTCATTTCGATTTTGTGTCAGCCGTTTTTTCTTCGTTGGGTTCGTGGATTCTGTTCGCAGACTTGGAAGCTGTTTCTCTACTCACGCTCTGCATTATTGTAGCTTCTCCTCTAAGGAACGTTATTCATTGATCGAAGGTGGGCGTTTTGGAATTTGGAGTTTTCGATTCCATTCTCGTTCGATTGTATTATCAAATTCGAAGGTAATGATGTGAACAATTGGTGTATTCCATTGATTTATAGTTTCTCCGAGTAATTTTTTTACTCGGATATGTACTTGTACTCTGTTGATGAGATGTTGGATGAAATCCGTTAATTTATTTTGCATTTTTGCAATGGTCATGTGTAATTAAAAGTGACAGAGAATGATGAACTTTCCAATAACGTAAGTTAATTCCAAGAGGTGCCATGCTTGTTGATAGTTCTCGTCTGTTGCTTCAAGTTCTGCAATCGTTCTTCTGTTCCTCCTGTTTATGTGCTTCGCAGATATGATAATTTGATACTATCAGTGATGCCCTCACAATTGTAGATAGTTGCGGTGAGCCAATCTGGAAATGCTTTTCATTTTCTTATGATGCCGTCAAATTCTCTCAATTCTAATTTTGGAGTTCTCATAAGTGTGAACCATTTTGTTGTTCTGATTGTCTGTGGAAGTTGAAGAATTCATTCTCGTTAAATTTTTTAACTTGCGATGCCTCGTTGGTGATTTCAATAATTCAGCTTCTGCAAGTAAGTCGGAGAAGGTTTCAGCTATTTTGTCGTGAATATTTTGGTAGTTCCCTTCTGCATCTTCCGGATCAATTCCTAGTAGATTTCCAGTTAATTCTAAGGACTGGGGCTAAAATTCTCTCACATGTTCAATCTTTTGTTGTTAGTTCGATTGGCTCAGTGGTGTGTTTGGGAAAAACTTCTGGCAAATGTTCTAATGTTTGTCAATGTTTTTTCTATGCGCCCAAGTCTGAACATACTTGACATGATGCTAGTTATGGAATTGTTGCATTTGCTTCATAGGAACTTGACTGTTCGTGGACTAACTATAATATGATTGATGAATTTTTGACATATCCTTCCAACTCGTTATCCGATTGAGAGGACCATTCTCTTCAGCAATAATGTTGAAAGGAATTGGAGTTGGCTGCCTTATTTTTTCAGGTGAATTCAATAAATTTCTTGCAATCCAATTATCTCATCAAATCATCAATATAGATTGAGGATGGAATCCAGTCGAGAACTGACAATTGTGATGCTCTTAATGGCCCTGTAAAGGTTATCGAATGAGCAGATCGGTGAAAGGAATTCTCAGTACGCTTCGATATCATTATTAGAACCATCCATAACCTCTATTCTACAATCCCCTTCTTCTCTTTTCTTATCATTACTATCCCCCTATTCACTATTTCAAGGCTGCTTCTGAGGCTTCCTGTTTCCTTATCAAACAGCATACAGGGAGGGATGTCTGATAATGCTAGTAGGATCCACTCATTCAGATTTCGAGAAATTGATACTTCCGAAGGTGAAATAAGCAGTTACAGGGAAAATTTCAGTGACCTCTGCAGAGTTCCCCCTCACTCTCATCCTCATGAGTTCTCGGCACAGGAAGACTGTTATTATTACATATGTGACTGACTCTACCATCATAATCTCTGAAGAACTGGGCCAAATATTCAACAGCAGCAACAACAAGACCTCCATTGTCATGCTTAGTCTGTAAGGATGGAGTGAGAGGGGCAATATACAGGGTGATTCTGGCACGTCGGTAGCGCGAGCATATGGCTTGTTCAGAAAAAATCGGGATTTTAATGATCGTAAAATTGAGCGATAGAATTTTCTATTTATTTAGTCAATAAGAGACATGACTGTCAACCGCCATTTGAGAAGCGATAACACCGCCGCCAGGAGATATATGAGAATCGATATATGTTGACGGCATGAGGTCTTCGGCCGTTATTAGTGGCGACCTCTAGCCGAAAAAAAACCAAGTGCATTACCCATCATGATTCAAATTGTTTGGTGAATTCTTTCGAAATTATTGATATTATGCTGAATGTGAATATTGTGGTCGTAAATATCCTACGCAGTGTCACTGGAATTTTCGTTACAATCAACAAATTTAATCTTGCAATTTGAGTTGTTTTAATTGCCAGCTAGGAAGGTATTGACACAGAGGTATGACTCATTACTGCGAGTTTTCAAAAAACTGATTTTCAGGGAATTCCCTCATGTACCTCGAATCAAGCCGCGGATCTACCCACGAAACGGCCCATGAAAATATCCATAAGAAATTTCAGAGGTGTTTTGTTCCCCCATTCCTTTATTCATACCAGCTATAGTTTGGTTTCATGATCAGTTGAAGATGAAATCATATTTCTGACAATCAACACGTTCCCAAAGGCTACATTAATTGCGACAATTGGAGCAATAATCCTCAAGACAGTACATAAGATAGTTCTTGCAATATTGAGTGCAGCAATAAAAATTACAATATATTGATCAATAAGAACAATTCCCCAACATTCATTCCCGCATTCGCATGAACAACTTCATAGGCGACAATCCAAGCGATTGAAATTGTCATATCGAATGCAAGAATTGGAGCAATAAACCCTGCAACAGTATATGGGATAGTTCTTGCGACATTTAATTTAGCAGTAGGTGTCACAGTTTGTGTTCCATAGAATAATTCATAGTGGTAAGTCATACCTCTGTATCAACGTTTTTCTAGCTGACTAATGCGATTCGAATTGCAATATTAAATGGGATGATTGTAACCACAATTCCAGCAACGTCGCGCGGAATATTCACCACCACAATGTTCAAGTTCAGCGTAACATGAATAATTTCAAGAGAATCAATTAAATTATTCGAATTGTGATGGATAATGTACTCGGTATCCTTTTATTTTTTTGCTAGAAGTCGCCACTCGGAATGTCCGAAAACCTCATGCCGTCAACGTATATAGATTCTAATCGTTCGGTGGTGGTGTTGCCGCACCTTTAATGACGTTTGACAGCCATGTCTTTTATTCGCTAAATGAATGGAAAATTCCATCATTAATAGTTCAAAATATTATTATTCAATTACATTAATTTTGCGACAATCCTGATTTTTTTCCGATTGAACCATATGCTTTCCTCACCAAGGTGCCAGAATCACCCTGTATGAAGTACGGTTGTCTTAGGTGCAAAAGAGAGATAATGTGTGAAAAGAAGAGAAATAATGCGAACAACAGGAAGAGTGTGAAGTCATGTGTGAGTCCACGTGCAGATGCATGTAAAGGAACTGGAAATCTCAAGGTCCTAATTGTAGAATGACAATTGAATGGAATAGAATGGATTAACTGAGGTAAAGTGACTTAGAAATATCGAACTTACATACTGATCTATGAAAGTTTTTCCGTAACGATTCTCCTATAACATTTCACCAAACTTTTTAATACGTATTTTGGTGAGCTCTCGAACTAGCCCGTGAATGTGAAGGCGTAAAAGACACTAACATAATGAATAGGTCACTTCATTCGCGATTATGGAAAAGACTTCGTCACTTTGTGAGTAATTGAAGAGTTAGTAAATATCGAGATGAAGGAAAATGCGAGAGAAAGAATGCGAAAAGGAGAAAATTGAAGACTGAATGAAAAGTTGAACTATTACTGAACCTCATGAATCTCATGGAATTAGCTCTTTTCGGAGTATGGCATCCATGCATTGTGTACCATGAGAGAATAACCGACAAAATTTTGGCGAAGGACCGGTCAATTCATCCACATGTCTGAATAATTCATTGAGACATGAGATGGATATTCGAGAAAATTGCTAAATTGTTCATCACCGTTAATTCAAGACAACATATATGCTAAAATCATAGCTGTGAGGATGATCATCCGAGTGTTATTAAAAAACCGTACTGTATTCGAAATTTTTCAAACTGTTGATTTGGAATTCGCATGGACTGGCTAAAATATGAAGGATAGTAATTATCCTCGATGCAAAACAATCTCTGAGGGAAGTTTCGGTAACAAGCCTGTCAGAAGTACTCACCATGCTACATCGTGTATCACGTATCAGGGGATATTTCAACACTCTAGTTTTCATTTGAAAGTACAGACGGAAACTTATCAGTGCAGATATAAATTGCAAGGAACGGAAAAATATCAGAGAGAGTCACACATTGTATATAATGGAAATTAGATGATATGAAATGATCGATAATCACAGGAGACTCACCAGTTAGGAGATGATCGTTGGGTACTTTGATGTCGTTCAATCTTATTTGTGCTGATGCTGCAAGTACATGAAAATCTTTGCCCTCTTCAACATCAGGTTTTTCACCGTGAAATAGTCTCGATTCTCGCAATGCTGAAATTTTCTCAGATATATCGTTGATTGGTTTCCATTCAACGTTTCTTATCTGCCAATTTTTGGTCAATTGTCCATGCTGTATTTGAAATTGCAAAATACCATGTTTTACGATGAATTTTATACCAGTGAGCACCCTACAAGTGAAAATCGATGGTTAATTCTCCCAATTGAGCAGAATTATGGAGAAACATCTAAAGTGAGAAGGAATGAGATGTCTCAGGAGATTTGTATGGAATTCAGTGAGAAGATTACTTAATTACATATTTTTGTCAACGTCAGCCTCGAGAGATTGTAAATTCACGAGATGGGTACTTTCTGACGAGGGATCATTGTCGTAGCACTCACAGAGGCAGTTCTCAGACCACGGAGAAAACCAACCTTGGCTAGATGAGGAAAGGAAAAAAAGTTGATTCTTTCGATGTCTATTAGAAAATTGGATTGATTAGAAAGGATTCAGTAGGTCCTCCATTGATATTCCTGGGCAGCTAAGCTTACCTTACTCGGAAGAAATCATGTTCACAAGTTGATCGGATCACGTTATCTCTGGCATCGCTAAGAGTGAACCATTTGTATCGCCTGGGACTGTTCGCATCCTAGGAAAAAATTGGAGAAGTATGAAACTGTAATCAATCATATGATCATGCATGTGAGATGGAACTTTCAAACCAGTTTCAGAATATCCCAGGATCTGTATGAGCCGAGGATATTCAATCGAAATTCCTGCACCGTAATTGGGAAATTGAATAGCTTTTTCGAATTACATGCATGCAAAAGTTCAGGTATCCGTCGTGGCGCGTACAATTGCCAATCCATCCTCTACATTCCTTAGGAAGGGAAAAACACTCGTTGTCGTCAGTACAGAAATGGGACCATTTATGAGGATTCGAGCTGATATCTGTACACGTTCTGTCTAGGATGTTCATATACAATATTATGGCGGATATTAATTGATTAATAGGCCTTAAATGTTTTTTCCTTATTCAACTTTGACTATGAGATTCATACCAACGGGAAACAGGCCAACCATTTGGGAGAAACCCTCCAGTTCAATGAATCCAACATCTATAAATTAAAAAATTCGGATAGATACAAGTAGTCGATATCAAATCTCCTGTAGTGAAGAATCAATTTAAGTTGATGAAGGATTGATAATAATATTTACTGCGTTTCGTAGATGTTCCACTGCACGTTTGAAAGTCTGCTCGTAAATCTTGCATCGTTTGGAGGAAACACCCTGCTATTGATTCGAGTTTCCTCCAGAACTCTTCATAGATCTCTTTGACTGCTTCATGTGCAGAGGTGGAAGAACGATAATCACCTGTAAATTCAGAATCCATTATCTCACAACAATGTTCTTCCGTCTCACAAAGCTCTAAATTGCACATGAATAACATACATCCATTGGTTCCATTGTTATCGTAAACAAAATAATGAGAAAATGAATGTGCTGTGAAACCTTGTATTTCCGTTAACACTACTGAATTATAAATAGCATGGATATATTCGTAAGCTGAGTGACCTTGCCCACATGCATTCGAGTCCTTCATCTGTAAAAAGATAGTTCGAAGGTATCATTTCCACTGACAGCGCAGCAGATTTGTCCCCTACTTGGATGTGCGATTTGTACTAATGAAATGAGCTGAGATATGACCTTATTCCCTGATAACTTTAACTCTCATGTTCGCAGCGAACTTTACGTACGTTGTTACACACCCGATGTATCTTGGGTGCCCGCCTCTTATCTTTCTTCGTTTTTCGAAAACTCTGGCCCTGAACCCTATTTCTGAACGTTTCTTTCCATGAACAGACATCAGTATATTGTCTGGTAGGACCTTTCAAAATAGCTTTCGTTTCGTGGTTAAGAAAGATTTGGGGTGGGGAGGGTCGGCATGGTGCAACGACTCAACAGTTAGCATTTCTCATTCATGCGGACGAGATGTGTTTCGAACAGACTGCAACTTCAATTTTTGGAGGGAATGTTAAAATTACTACAGAATAACCGTCATTGGTAGTGAAATACGGCAAACAAGAAACCCTGCGGTGTGTGTGTGTGTGTGTGTATGTGTGTGTGTGTGTGTGTGTGTGTGTGTGTGTGTGTGTGTGTGTGTGTGTGTGTGTGTGTGTGTGTGTGTGTGTGTGT
>JABSMS010011248.1:0-13355 GCA_018902275.1 Aleiodes sp. PSUC_FEM 10030003
CATTAGTACTGAATATTCAATTCAGTATTGAATTGAATTATTCGTATTCAATTCACCATGAATTATTCAAAGTTTTGAATATTCGCACACCCCTAGTTTTTTCCTGTTAGAGTAGAATAATGGAGTATCTATTACGAACTATTTTATCCGACTAGACTAGATAGAGAGACTTCAAAGAAATAGATCGGAGCGATTGGAGCCTCTCGATTAGTCCCGGATCATTTAACTTAATCACGAAGAAATTGACCTCAAGAAGATCCAAATTTCGATATAATCAGATCCACTTAACTGTGATTACAGGTGACTCAAGAAATCGTTCGAAAATTCATAAGGAAATACTACTACTGCACTGTTAGGAAATTATTTTTTGAAATTCAGTTAACTTGAGATTTCACGAAATCTTTCTCTTGAAAATTCATTTGATGTAAAAATATTCAAATAAAATTGGAAATTTCATCGCAAATTATTGGTGGGATTTCGAGGAAATTGTGATTTTTTGTATACATTTGAACTTAATTATTCGGTGACAGAATGAAATTGCAAATTCATGAAAAATCCAGGCCCTGTTCCGTTGAATTTTTAAATAATAATAAATCCAAGTTCATATCTTCTTCAATTTTTTAATCGTATTTGAGAATTTAGAGAGTTCGTTAAAATTTCAATGATTCTTGAAATTCCCATGAAAAATGAAGTTTCAAGGATAATTTTGTCTGAACAAAAATTAAAATTGCGGTTTTTAAATTTAATGTACATACAGATATTAAATTTCCAATTTTTTTTAACAGTGTATTAAATTGTTGAATAATTTCCAGTCGGTGACAAAAGAAAAAAAAACGATAAATCAACGGAAAATGAAAGATAAAATTGTATTAGGCTAAATGAGTGATTGAGGAGATGCAAGAAAGAAGAATGACTCTTCTCCTTAATCTTTGCGAAATAAAAAAAATAATTGGACAAAAATAAATGAGATACCAAGGAGAGTGTGTCGAAAAATGCAGGACAGACAGGCTTAGCGAGAGGATGTGAAGATGGAGATGGGGGAGGATTGGTTAGTCCAAGAGACACCGGTAAAAGTGGTTCTCTCAGTGTGAGGCATGTGGAAAGGTGCCGGTATAAAAAGAAATCCGAAAGAATGAAAGAGTGGGGAGAAAAAAGAAATGAAAAAGAACTACTATACAGGGTTACGGAGCGCCATTACTCGCAAGTGGCGCTTCCCGAGCACATCTTTTCGAGCAAACCCGATATTTATCATCGGTGTGCCGTTTCTGGACTTTTCATTTAAAAAATATTATCGCTGACTCTATAGTGAAGATTCGATAGTATTTTTCGAGTCTCTATATAATAACGAGGAAGATCCTTTTTCTTTCATACGAGCAGTCTGCAGTGGTGGATAAAACTTTGCGGATTTTTTTTATTCTTCTTCTTTCTTCATTCTCTTTCCTTTATCATCTTTCGTAGGCCACGTACATCGGCCCATCCTACCACCCCGCACATAATATTGCTTTTGGATTCTTCGAGAGCCGCGGTATTTTGACGCAGCTGTTGCCCCGGAAGAAGTATGCTAGCCGCGTAACGAACCTTATCCCTCTGCTTCCCCCACCTTCAACCATATAAAATAACCCCGATGCTTCTCCAATAGAAATGCGAAGTAAAGTCGTTCGGGCTCGTTAAAAGTAGGGAAAAATTTTCATTGAATAAACTTTGCGGAATATTTTTTCATCTCGGTGTGAAGATGAAGAAACAGATTGGGAGATCAATACATTTGCATTGCTTTCTTTTTTTTTTGCTTTGATTTCAATTTAATCGCGTAGGATGGTGGGGAATAACACCTGTCTGATTGAAGAGTAGTCATTTCTCGGGGCATCAGAGAACTAGGACTTTCACACGATTACAAAACGATGAGCAAAGTTGTTTTCAGTGTAAATGTGAATTATGTACGTTTATATCTGGTATTAATGCAAAAAAAAAACATTATGAACAGAGAAAAAGAATATGGAATTATAAAAAATTTTAATATAAATTTAAATGCTTACCTCGCGAAACGTTTAACGCTATAATTATGTATACGAGACTCTTACGACTTCACATTAAGAGTTAAGAAAAACATTGCATCATTGTGAATAAATAAATCGTAAAGTTCAAATAATACAATAGTAATTCACAGTTACTATTGAGCCCACGTGTTTGTAAATAGAATGGAAAGAGAAACGTGAATGATGGTGTTTACTAACTGTCAAATTCAGCCGGTTTGCTCCACAAACGAAGCTGCATTCCATCACTCATTCACCCTATAATTTTAGGAAATAAAATCCTTTGACTCGTTGTATTCTACTGAATATATTCATTTAATTCTCCACTGGCCGTCGTTGACCTGTCACTGAACGTCAATAATTCCCACCCAAGTTAGCCCCTCACCCACCTCTGTAAGTATTTAACTCCAGCCTACGGGTTTGGCGGTACATATGGCCGTTACAAGACACTGGTGCTCTGTATTTCGCGCGCGGACAACGAAAAAATTCCAATGAGTCTTTTCACGCCGGGAGAGTCATTTTTTTCGTTCGAGAAGTAGAGCAAACGATACGAGCGATAGCAAAGGAATAAGAAGATTCGTATAAAACTGGATGAGTAAAAGAGACAAAACCAGCCAGTCCCTGGTTGATGCCTGTGGCCAATGCCTGCCTTTATCCACCTGTCCCTGCGCAGTGCTGTCCTTATAAAAACTCTTCAATTTCATAAAAAAGGAGGAAAAAAATACAAAAATAAACCTCTGATGTTATTAGCATGGGAAGGATGCCCCCTGTTACCCCGCCACATTTTACCAACATCTATCTTTAGTCAAACATCCTTGAAATGCTTCAATGAATAGTTTTAAAGAGAATGTAAAGCCCTGATTAAATCAAGTGTATATGCTGAAATGATTTAAAACAGCAACGTACTACAAAAGTCAGGAGGCAAAGAAAAATTGCTCTCTTCGTTATAGCAGTGAGCACGACCCTTCAACCCACTTCAACCATGACAGAGCGCACGCTCGATGTGTCCGATTGCCGTCCACTTTACTCTCTTTCTCCTTTATCCTTAGTTTTCTCTCTCTCTTTTAATTCTCCCCCATCCGCGAGTATTGTCTCGACTAACCTATAATTTTATACGCGCGCGTTTAATTGTCCGATTGACTCTCGTGCGCAACGAGACACTTATACAAACATGAAAATCATGTTTGTATATATATTTGTATATGGATGATGGGCCGCGCAATCGTCCCCCCGAATTTTCCAACCCTGCTATAACAGAATTGCATTATCGATTGCCAATCAACATTGAATAGTATTAAGTATATGTATGGAGAATTGTTATAATGTGATTTTTTGTCCTCATTGTGATGATTCATTTTACAAGCGTCCAATGATTAATGAATTATCTTAATGATGCCCGAACGATTAAATTTCGGAGTCCTCAAATGCTTTTTTTTTGGCAATTGTTTTCGTTTATTTATACTTATCATTTTTTATTGCAAGGTCAATAACAAAATAGCGTAATATAATACCGGAGTTGGAGTCATCCAATAATTTTTGATAAAAAGAGATAGAATTACGTAGATAAGCATATTGGAAGACGAATAAAAACGTGTTCTGGTATGGAATTATAGAACGGCCCCACTTGCCCTCTTCCTCTCTTAACTATCTCGATAACGCAATTCTATCACCCAAGGGATTTGATTCTATAATTTTTACTCATTTCCACTATTATCCTCTCAATCGGCTTTACATTTCCGAGTAGATATTCTCGAATTTTTCTTTGTTTATTTCACGCCCAAGTTTTTCATTTTGCAGTAAATTGGAGCGAAACATTATTATTATGACAGAATAATTATGGAAAGTATTCGAACAGATGGAAAATAGTAAATTAATATTTAAATCAATTTCAGAGTGAAGGGCTTGGAAAAAGTAAAAAAATTATTCAACACGCTATAATAAAATATACCCGGACCTAACCTCAATGCCGTATACACTACGAGCCAAGAGTGACGTTTGAACAGTATGAAAGAAAATAAACCACTGTTATTCTTTAATTCTCACCCTTTTTGATCTCCTCTCTCTTCACGACGACTCAACAATAATCACCTGCAATATTATTCTTCCGGCTTCGTTTAATTTAAAATTCACAAGTCAATTAAATTCTCTGTATATTTATTGACAGTGTTATTTAAATACTCCAGAATACACAGAGGGATGGAAAGAGGGATGCCCTCTTGATACGAGATCAGCGACGCACTCTCAAATAATTTTCACCCAAAAAATTTCACCGATGTATATACATCCACGTGTGTGCGTGTCTATCTTATGAATTAAAAAAAAAAATCTCAAACTCCAACGAAAACAATAAACATTGAAGTACTTTCTATGAATTCACTTTGATTGTGTTCAAATTTTTCGACAAAAAAATATACCTCACACTTTAACCACTTGACTCGTATTTATTCCGATAATAAATTAATGTAATTGCAACATTTTTCAACGCTGCCGCTGCCCCCACATATAGCCCGTTTATCCACCACTCCTCTCCTTCTACCACTGTCTCGTCTCTTTTGTGACGTCATCGATTCAATACTTTTCGTTGGGCTCTGTCTGATGCTTATACGTTTTAGTCGCAGTGTGCGCCGTATCAGCGCCTTCCCCCACCATCTTTGCTAAATTCGTTTTCATAAAATAAATCCAATACTTCCATTCAGATGGCGCCACCTCACGCGAATATCATGATATAGCGGATGATACGTTTACTTTTGTGTAAAGAGCGGCTCTTCTCCGAAAAATACGATCGATCAATAAAAAGTAATGCGATGAATTCAGAGAGGCGCGAATATTTAAATTCCTCTGGGAACAATTTTCTTGTTCACAAATTACATTCATCATTATTTACTTTAATTTGTTACGGTTATAAATTAATAATTTGATGAATCACAAAATTCATTTCTATTTATAGAAATGATTATTTCTTTTTCAATGAAATTAGTTGCGAGAATACATGAGTAAATTCACCTGTTCGTAAGTGAAACACGGGATGAGTAATGCGTTAGCGGTATCTTATCGGTTTAACTGTGTTATCTTGGAGTAACGATTTGATACGAGAAACAATCCTTTCTTGTATTCACATTAAATGAGAAGGCGTCGTTCAGTTCGTTGAAGCAAAATGTATTGTAGTTCGTTGAGATTCATTATTCTTTCACTATTAATTTGTAATTATGGGGGTGAAATAGTAGCGCAAACTACGGTTAATGAAGTTGGGGGAGTGAAGGAAGTAGTTGCGAATGGAGCCAACAAAACTCTGAAGATTTGTGATGTTTGCGATTGTGCAGGTATGACCTAAAAAATGAAGACGTTAACCGACGTATTTTCTTCATTTATTTTCAACGATTTTTCAGCAATATTCGATTAATTGTCATTGGTATTGCAGGTGATATTATAAATTGCACTGCGCGAGGATTAACTCACAATTTTGCCGATGGAATTTGGCCTGAAACTCCATTAAAATTAGTGACATTCGAGGGAAATTCAATCGTTTATGTTAAAAAATTTCCAAACGTAACAATTGAGAAATTAGTTCTAAGTAGAAATCGAATAACGAAATTCGACGACGAGGCCTTCAAATTGATAACGAATCTAACTAAATTGGACTTGAGTCATAATCACCTAACGTCAAACATTCTCAGACCGGAAATATTCACGGTAAACATTAAATAATCAATTCTACTATTTTAAATTGAATTTTTTTCTTCTGATTTTATGAATTATTATTTTTCAAGGGTAAATTCTCATCGGTAGAATGGGAGCCATTGGAGAAATTACGAGTATTGGATCTCGGATACAATAATCTTCACACACTGAAGCAGGATCTCTTCGAACACATTACAGACATTAAAATATTAATTCTCACTGATAATCCGATGACTGTAATTGATCACAGTACTCATTTGGCTCTTGGCGACCTAATTAATCTCGAGGAATTCGATTTGAGCAATTGTGAACTGAAGGAATTGCCGGATCACATTTTCCACGTGCCAAAGTAATTATCGTTATTTTTTTTTTCGAGTGTAGAGGAAGATATGGTAAGATGGTTCTTCTCTGAAATTTGGGAAGACAAACATTCTACGATTATTATCTTTAGAAATACCGGCGTATCGTGCAGACAATCGGAGTAACATGTTTGTCGAAGCTTCTATCAGAAAGTCGAGAAAATTTCCGATAGCAATGGGAACAAGTTTTTTTAGCAGTTTTTTGTTTGGAAAGTAATTTTTTCGTGTTGACATTGAAGAGTGTTCTCTTGTTCTTCGTAATTTCCGGTCTTTCGTGATTATCTCTAAGTTCAATAATCGTCGTTTGTTAAGGTCGATCGTAAATGGTTGTTTCCTATCTATTTCATCGATTTTTTCACTCTTTTTTAACAAAATTGATAAGAAATATTTTCCGATTGATGAAAAACCGATTTTGGCCGATACCTCACTATATTTTTGTTAGAAATAATTTCAAATTATTGTAAATACATGGGAAATGCTCTCAGCTTCCATTTTCGGGTGGTTTAGACGCGCTACATCGGTTAGAACCTAAGATATTCGTGAAAAATTGAAAAAGTTAATAATCCGAAACTTAGATTATTTAATTTTGAATTTAGGAAACGTTTATTTATCATGAAACTGCAGAAATTCGATCTTTCAACGTGTTTTCCATCAGATATTTTTCAGAATTCCTAAGAATCCAATTAAAAAAATTCAACCTTGAAAAAATCGTAACGACGTTCATTTTACTCCATTTTTCCTCAATCAATTCAGTAGTGAAGAGGTAAAACAGGATAAGTCGATTTTTTTCACCGATCTTCTCTTACAAAATAAAAACTCTCGGAAAATAATGGAGATACGCCCTTTCTCCCTCAATCCTTTTTTGTAGAGAATTTCAAGAGCTTCAAAAAAGCATTCGGGCAAAAAAGACGTATCTCCATTATTTTCTGAGATATTTGAGGAAAACAATTGGCAGGGAAAATCGACTTATCGACCTGTTTTACCTCTTCACTACTGAATTATTGCTAATGTCATTATCATCGTTAATTCTCCTCAGGTATTCGTTGAAACGATTATACTTGAATGGCAATCGTTTCACGACTCTCCCGAGTGCCCTCGAAGATGCAAAAGTATTAGAGTATTTGAATCTGAATGAAAATCCAATAGAAATAATAGGTAATCCATATACATTTCCGCATCTTCCAAATTTGAAAGACTTGAGAATGCGCTCGATGCCGAAATTGATGAGAATAGGAGCCGGTACATTCTCGCAATTGGAGTCACTCGAACATTTATACCTAGACGACTGTCCGAAGCTTCAAGAAATCCACGATGATGCATTTGTGAAACACGTGAGTTCATCGTTTGCGAAAATAAAACCGTAAAAATAACCGTAAAAATTTTAACGGAAACATAAATTCTACAGACTAATCATGGAGCAATTTGGCCGCCTCTGAAGACTCTAGATATATCAGATAATGCTCTCGAGTATCTTCCATCTACGCTCGTTGGTAGATGGGACAATTTAGACAAACTCGAGCTCATCAATAATCAATGGAGTTGTGATTGTGAAAATCAGTTTCTCGTAAATATTCATTATTTTTTTTCTCTCATCGATGAAAAAATATTTCAGTAAAATTACTAATCATTAAATAATTCATTAGATCGGTAATCTCTTACCAAATCTGGGGAAAAATCTGATGAAAGAAAATATCAACAAGCTCTTCTGTGCATCTCCACCTGAGCTCGCTGGAAGAAATTTAACATCCCTGGAGAATCGAAAACTTCGCTGTCCAGATTTATACGGTGCACGTCCTGAACGTGATGCTGTTCTTCTCGTTGGCCTCATGATTGGCCTTCTTCTTGCAATTCCAGTTGTACTTACGCTCTTTCTTTTCTGGCGTCGCGGATACTTTTTCTGTAATTCACAGAAGCCCGGAAGTTTTTCGAGGGCCTTTTACAAGCGCACAATGAATGACGAAGATTTTTAATATCATAGATTATTTATAAATACACTGTTGGAAAATTATTATTTAAAATTCAACGAAAAAATTAATTTTCTATGGAAATATTCAAATGAGATTTGAAATTTCATCGCGAATTATTGATGAAATTTTCATTAAATTATGAATTTTTGTATACATTTGAAGTGAATAAATAAAACTTTAGGCAATTCAGGAAAATTCAAGGCCACGTTGCGTTGAATTTTCGATTAATTAAAAATTCAAGATCATATATTATTTAATTTCTAAATCGTGTTTAAGAATTTAGATTGCTTGGTAAAATTTCAATGCTTATCGAAAATTAAAAATAATCACGTTCTCGAATTTTCCATGAAACACGAAATTTCAAAGATAATTCCGTCTTAACGCGAATTAAAATTGAGGTTCTAAAAATTAATGTAAATATTGACACTGAATTTTCAATTTTTTTTTAACAGTGTATCAAATGACATTTTACAACACAATTCATAAAATAATATTACCCCCGCAATAAATGTATCGATAGTATTTTTTAGAATAAACTTTTCCAACCGTTTTCTTTATTTTCCATTCTTCTAAGCCTGAGAATAATTCCAATTATGTCATCATTAAGAAATTCTTAACGATGAATAAAAAAAAATGAAAATAAAACCAAGCGAAAGAGGAGAGTACATCACTAACGAGTCTCAAGGGCTTTTTTCCGGTATATGTGTATGTGTTTGAAGAAATTTGAGACGCGGCTTTAACACCAAAATACATTGTCTGCACGCATATAATGCACTAGTGAGGGTGGAGCTTACTATGTAGTATACTATGTATATTCACAATCCTGGCAAAGGAACGGACCTATGCCTGGAACGAAGCGAATAGACACGCGCCAGTAATGCAATTACCCTAACGTTAATTTACTCAATAATCGCAGAGGTAAACTCGTCTAAACGCCGACACGCGCCATCCATGGTTTAACGTCAGTTCAACGTCATTGTTAACGTTTTTTTCTCGACTGACAAGCGACATTGAAAGGATCCTAACTACCATGAATATAAAATGATAATAAAACATTATAATCGCATAATCTTTTTGTTGAATTTCGTCGACGAATCTCCGAAAAGTTTTATTCTCAAAATTTTAATAATAAATTACGGAAAATAATTTGTTATAGTAGCTTTGTGATGGAGAGAAGAATAATGCATTATAATAGCACGTGTAATTGCCTCGATAGTCTTCAAAGTGCCAGCATTGATCAATCTTGTGGACTGAGGCTGTCTACAAATTCGTGTTTACCACAACAGCAACCAACATTTCCATCGGACCAAAGGGATAGAGGCGCACGTGAGCCAAGTAGTAACACATAACAAAGACAATGTACTATATTATGAACGTGCAAAGCCTGTCCCTATAAACATGTCCTCAGCAAAATATTCTCTCTGTTCCGTGGATACAACACTGAATACACTAATCCAATTCACTGTCTCATTCTGTGGTATTTCGTCCTTCGTATTACAACAATTCCCATCGCTTGTCTCTGTCTCTCTTGAACCACTCTGCACCAAATCAACTTATTTTTTTCAATAAAGAACAAGAGAGTGAGGGAGACAAAAATTGAAGAGTGATGTGTAGTAATTCTGTACTGCATTCATGAAGATGTAGACAGGAAATTCAATAATGTAAAGAATCAATAAAAAAAATTTATGCTCGGCATACTGAATTTTTCAATAAAGAATTGTAGGAGACGCAAGTCAAACTACCATCAATAGTATTCTCCTCGCCTCTTTCTCCAAACGTATGCATAAAAGTTAGAAAAAAAAACAGACACGAAATATACAAAAACACGGAATAAACAGAAAAAAAGATAAATAAATAAAACATTCACTTTATTTCGTTGGAGCTTGATTCTTCCGCGTTTGTGGGTTTTTCTTTATTATTATTATTCTTATTATTATGATTATTTGATAAAAAAATCATACAGCAGGAAAGGTATAGAAAAGCTTTCCCATGCACATTCGCGAATCCGCGAGCACGGAAATTTTACGATATCAGGGGAGGGTTGTGTGTTGCCTTAGCAACGTTGAGCAACGGGTAACGCCCACTTCGTTGGCTATAACCAATTGGAGATGAGTACAATGTTATGCGAATTGACGAATGGGGTAACGCGAACACGATTCGTTGAGTCAACCCTCCTCGAGGCCGTTTCGAATCGTTTCATTGTACATACTATCCCCTAAACGTTGGACTCAATAGAAAAGCCTAAGCTAGTGAGTGAGTGAGATGGGAAAAAATTTGTGAGACTACGAGACCTCAATCAGCAGGTTGACGTACCGATAGGGGGTTAAACGGTTGACAGTGTCTTACATGGCTTTGTCAATGATAACACGTGTTAACAATTAAATTTTTCTTCGAATCTTTCAATGTTTTTTTTTGATTTTACCGTGGTTTATCGGTGAAATTTTTATGATTCAGGAATGAAGGTTTTTTCATTTTTTATCGGAGTGTCGTGTCGATAAAAATTACGATGGAAGTCACCGGTTTTTGGATAAATTGTATTTGTGATACGTGAATTGTGATTGTGCCGCGTTAGTCGTTGCATTCTCGTACTTTCTTTCGTTTTCATGCAACAGAGAAGAAAGAAAATATTACTTAATGATTTTACGACGAGTGTACTTGAAGAATTTGTGAGAAATGATGCAGTCAACGTGTCAGCCACATCAAGCTCAGCAGGCAAATGGTAGTTCAACAAATCGAACGTCATTTTTAATTGAGGATATTTTGAGCCGTGGTAGCGTACATCAGTCTAGTCATAATCAGGGACATTTACATCATCAGCTTGCGCCAGCTCACAATCATCATCATAGTCAGTATCAGCCTTTTGCAAGTCTATTGCCAAGTTATTCAACTGGACCACCAGCTGCCTTTTTTCTTGGACCATTATTTGGTACTGCTGGAATGGGCGTACCTGGTGTCAGTGAGCTTGCTGCATTGAAACACTGTCGTCGGAGAAAAGCAAGAACTGTGAGAATTGATTTTATCATAATTTTACGACACTGTGAAAAAAAATTCACCGGGAATTTCGATTTGAAATTACTGAAATTATTAACATAGCCGAATTTAACTGATATTTGGAGCGCTACAAATTTATCATTAATTTATATAGCACTGAATTCTCCGACAATTGGAATTTTAATGATTTTTGGAACGTAATTCTATAGGAAAAACGAAAAAATCAAATACAAACTCGCTGTAATTCTCTAATTTCTTGATTTCAGAGTGTATCAAGTACTGAAATTTACGTGAAAGTGCAATAAAAATCATGTTCAGCGAGACTTTTCAAGATTTCACTGGCATTTCTTCGAATTTGTCAATTCCACGTGACATTCTGATGTTAATTATAATTCATTGCCTTCGCTTTGAACTTTCATGAACTATTTCACCTGAATTTCTCTGAAATTTCTAACAGTTTTTATCGTTTGAAAATTAAATGCGGAAGAGTTTGCGACGGCATAATTCTGTTTATTATTATTTTTCCTCAAATAAGAAATCAGAAATTCGAAGAATTTCAGTTTTTCCAAAATATCGCAGAATCTATGAAAGATAACGAAATTTCGGTGAAAACTTTTTTTGGAGCGCTCATTTTTTTCCACCAAAAATCTCGAAAAAAATTTATTTATCTCAGATTCCATGTTTTTTTCAAAAAAAAATCATCAAACTCTATTACTAAAATATTTTCTTCAACTTCTCCCCACTAATTAAGTATTCTAATACAGGTATTTAGTGATCAGCAGCTTGCCGGCCTGGAGGCAAGGTTTGAGGTGGCAAAATACCTTAGTACACCAGAGAGAGTGGAGCTTGCAGCGGCACTGCATTTATCCGAGACCCAAGTAAAAACATGGTTTCAAAATCGCCGAATGAAGCACAAAAAACAATTAAGAAAAATAAGTAATAACGGCGGTGGAAGTAACGGAAGTCTCTCAAATAGTCAGCAGTGCGGACAAACCTCATCTGCCACTTCACCAGGAGGTAAATTCCTGTGTTACAGATATTTTTGTAATTTTAAAAATGACCTTGCACTGCTTCCGATGAAAAAGCTCTAATGTATTTTAACATTGTGTTGATTTTGCCCGGGGACTGACACACATGGTATATGTGTATATACGTATATGTATGTAGGTTTCTCCCGGCCAAACTGACCGCCTAGTCCTCCGACATCGTTAACCACTTTGCACCTTCATCAATAACCTTTCTCCGTCGCTTGTTTCAACCACCTGAAATAACCCATATGGTGTGTGTTAAAATATTAACACCATTCATCAATCTCCGGAAACTAGCAATTATATTGATCTATTATCTATTCCCATTCAAATCAGTTCAATCAAGTGGGATAAACTGAATAATTGGATTTTACTTGCGATTGGTTTTCCGAGGATAGCTCAAAATCTATGGGAAATACACAAATGATTTTCAGAATCTTTCTTGTAGCTCTGATTCTTCTCGGCAATGGTGTTAAAAAGAGATCGAAATTTCAGGGATAATTTGATGGTAATTTTCATGAGCGTGACATTTAATTTGTTTTGATAGAGAAATGGTTGTGGAATTTCGAATTTTAGGTCAAATTCAAGGGAATTCTGGAGTCGCAAGTAGAAGTAAAAGCGGAAATTTCATCATTTACTGGAATTATCAAATGAACATGGATATTAAGAATCAAATTTTATTTTTTCATGAATTTTACTTGATTTGACAGGATTTTCACGGAATAGTTTTACTGAAATCTATGAGCATAACATTTAATTTGTTGTGATTGAAAAATACATAGTTATGAAATGTCAATGTTGAGTAACATTCAAGGGAATTCCGGAGTCTCAACACGAAGTTAAAAGAAAATTTCATCACTCTCTTGAATTTTTAATTGGACACGAATATTGAGAACCAAAATTAACTAAATTTTGTTATTTTTCCCTGATTTTTCGCGTGGTTAACAGAATTTCCACAGAATGATTGAACTGAAATTTAGAACTTTCATCGATTGTTCATTTGAATATAAATAGGGGAAGGTGGGGTAAAATGGACACTCGAATTGAACGGTTCGAGATAGAGATCTTCTGATGATTCCACTGGAAAGCTGAGGAAATTTTAGTAAAAATACATATGTCAAAATTATTATTTTTTTTTTTTTTTGAAAATTCGATTTTTCGGTCGAGACTTGAAGGGGTCCCCCGTCCGAAAATGGAAAAAAATCACTTTTTTGGGAATATCTCCAGTTCTATTGGTCGTAGCGCAAAAACTCAAAAACCAGCTGAAAGGTGAGCTCATTTCCCATCGATTTACGTAGTTCA
>JABSMS010011259.1:0-13354 GCA_018902275.1 Aleiodes sp. PSUC_FEM 10030003
GGTGAAATTTTTTTATTATTTCACTATGTCAATGAGGTATTATTGCGCAAAGTTGTTGGAAATTCAAAAATTAGTGCAATTTGGATACAAAAAGCGGATTTTTCCATGAGGGCTCATGCTAAATTTAGAAAATTATGAGAAAACTTTACACACATATTCGGAATAAAAATACACTCATTCCCTTATTTCCTCTAAATTTCTACTGCATTTTCGCTAAGCATCCAGAACATCCAAAAATTGATCTATCACCCTTGCATTACAAAATATAGGGTAGCATGACCAATACATGTACACCGACCAAAAGATAGACGGTCCCGCCTTTCATTGAGAGTTATATACATAGCCAAATATTTTCTGTCCTCTTTCTAATTTCCAATTAAAACACTCGTATAGACTCATGCACTATTGATTACATACTGTTTGATAGGAATGTAAAATGATTTTAAAAAAATAGTCGTGAATTCCAACCGTGTGCTTCCATAGCGCTGGGAGAATGCTACTGTCTATCTATTGAGAGTTTAAGCTATATTCTATTTTTCTCTGATGTTCATCAATTATTCCTCCATTATTCAAGTGCAAGTGTTTTTTTACTCTATGTATTTTGTATTCTTCTACGCAACCTATGCTTCAATAAACCTCAACCGTCTATCTATTGGCCGTGTTTTTTAACCGTCCCTTTATTGGTCGTGTTACCCTATTATTTAAAAAATCAACTTCACTACTAAATTTTTTGTTACAATCTTCGAAGATCCGTTTAGTCTTCTACAATGATGTTACCATAAAATTGAATCTATGGATTTACCTGTACCCTCAGGCCCTTTTGTTCAATACAAGTTACATTGTGACTTTCTCAAAATTTTCAACAATGATTCACATATTCTCAAAAACAACTAATAAATAGTTTACGGTTTCGCGAGTTACGTCAAATTACTCAGCACCCTCATGTCTCCAACTACCTCTCGAATGGTTTTCAAAATCTTTCCCAGAAATTCCGGATCATTGTTTTTTTTTTGAGTTTCGAATAATGAGTTATGAAAATTTCGCAAATATGAAAACCGAAATTGTAACGATTTTACAATTTTTGTTTATCTCATTGTAGAGGAGAATTTCATAATTTTGCATTATTGCATCATTAATCATTCATAAATGAAAAAACAATGAAACTTGAATAAATTTGCATATTTATGATACGGAAACAGCAATCGAAATATGATCAACAATTCTCTAATTTTTCTCAGGTTTTAATTACCGTTGAATTATTTACAAGTAATTACATAAAATTATCAAGTTTTTGTAACTATTAAATTTTCTCATTTTTAATCCAATGATCAAAAGTTTATTTCAAAGTTGTTCCAATTGAAATTGACCCCCAAAATAAGATTCCAAAGGACATGAAATTATAAACCATAAAATTCCCAGAAACATGGAACCATGAAATTCGTACAGAACAATAAAACCAAACACCTGTCTATACACCTAGGGTCCAAAAACAGGAGGGAATAATGAAAAAATAAAATAAGATCCGCTTTTCCTCCAGCTACCCACTAATTTTCCACACTTATCTTATTGATCAGTTTTTTCTTTCGTTTGTATTCTTAAATACAATTGGAGGCACACTATTTCGGCCAAATCCCAGGTATGAAAACGAGAAAGAGACACGAGAATAAACCGTCGAAAGGAAGGATGGGGTCTACTATCCCGAGTATAATTACTGTCGGTAACGGCGAGTGACCCCCTTATCTACTTTCCCTCTTGAGCTTAAGGGCACATAGCATTGGCAGGTCAGTTTCTCGGTTGGATCCTTTCCGTAATAAACAATCTACTTCATTTCAGATAATTAAATTCATTGAAATAAAAGAAAGAGGCGTTTCCGTTTTTTCGTTGAAAATATTGATTTCATTATGATGAGGACAAATTTTCCCGGCCTTTATTTCACTTGAATTTAAGTAATGAAATTTCTTTTGAAGTCATAAGAGCAACAGTAATTGTTAAAATTTCTCAAAAACAGAAAATAATGAGAAAATCTTTCCATCCAATGTTCCGAATTCAAAGATTTGTGAAAATGAATAATGTTAGTTCATCCTGATTTTTAGAGTTTTCAAATGAACAAAAGTCAGCTCGGAAAATACCAAGGGCTACTGAAACTCTAATACAGGTGGGGAGGGAGGGAGGGGGGCTACAAACTCAATATCGCGCAAAAGCCGGCTGCACACAGCAGACATAAATTGCAGCGTGGCAACGACCCTTTTCTTTAGTCCAACCCCAGGATTATAAATTATATTATTCCACGCCGTATGGTACCCCTCATCCCCCTTTCTGTATTTTCAGTTCTTCTTTTTCTTTTCTCATTTGAAAACTTGAAATGAGCAGAATTTTGACTCTCGTCATACATTAGTGGAAATAGTATTTTCCAATTCTTTCTGAGATGAAGAAGATGTTTGAAGCAATCAAAATTTTGTTTCATTGAATTTATCTCAAATGTTTGAAAGAAAAAAATTAAATTAACCGTAAAATTCAGCGTTATGAGGCATTTGTAACCGACTGTTACGCCACATGGCTGAAAAAAAGAAAAAGAAATTGTTTATTAAAAAAAAGGGTGATGTAGAGAGAAAAAAAGAGGGGTAAAACGTTGGTGGTTGTGTTCAACGCGCAGATCCTTTCGGTCTTCTCGCTCGAACGTGACTCGCCGAGGATCGAGTGTACTCGGTTATAATCGGACAGCCTCGTTCAAGATCGGGCCTAGCGTCTCTTGGCAACGGGCAAAACCTCAAACTCTCCCTCTTTCCCCTCATTTCAAAACATCCTTGTTCTCGCCCCTCTACTCTTACATTACGTTTCGTTCTCTCTTCTGCTCCCTCTATCCCTCCCCTCACCAGAGATCCCCGTACTCGCCCCAACACGGCAACAATTTTTCCGAATTTTTCCTCTCCATTTTTCTCCCCACCCACTTCAACTTCTTCTACGACTACGTGGTTTAGTTTTTAAAATTTTTTTAAGTTCTCATTGAAAGAAAGGTCTAATCAAGTCTTTCGTTGTGAATTTCATAGAATTTATCAGGTAGAATTATTCCAATTTTTTTTTATCAGAATTTTGGAGACCCGTTCATTTTGTTATCTTCCCGCCTTTTTTCGGTCTTTGAACTCTCTCACGGTGAACTCCATTATTTTTTGATTCCTCGAAGATTCCCCAAAAAATATTTCGATCGGTATTCATACCCAGGAAGAGTTCTGAGTATTAAAATTAAGCTATAGATATTTGAAATCCTTTTTATTGGAACAGATGAGATTCATTAATAACTATAATTCTGAAAAATTTCCAACATTCTCTTTATTTTATCATGCTAATAAAAGATCATTCTTACAATCTTTTATTCTCATTTTTACATTTATAAATTCCCAAGGTTGGTAACACCTTAGTAAAAAAAAATAACGAAATGTTTCCGAATTTCGATTAAAAAACTGAAGAAATTTCGTTACAATAATTATAAATTAAATTAGATAAAAAATACAGTTTCCCATCATTTTTAGGAACTAAAGAATTCTCCCTGCTAAAAAAGATTGAAAAAAAATAGACGGAAAATAATGATTTTTCATTATTATTATTTTTTTATGAATATTGCTCTGAGTTTGTTTCCTCTTTTTTTTCTCCCTCCAAATTCGCGTTCCCGCTCGTCGGCCCTGGGAATGCGCGCTTTGCCTCTGCCTCACTCGCGTCTTATTGACCCGGACCCGGTTCTCTTCTCCTCTCACTCTTCGATTCGCCGCGTTACCACGAACCTCACTCGTTTTCCCCCACACGGTTAGACCCTGCTATCGCTCTCCTCCGTCCCTCTCCTTCTCAGCCCCCTTGCCATGGCTCCCTTCTTCACCGCCAACGTCGCAAGCGAGACGGATAGTCGGGCGTTCTATGAAACCTTCGACTCTGGTATTTCTCACTCCAATTTTCTACCTTCCTTTTCTATTTCCCACAAAATAAATTTTTCGTTGAAGTCTTCTAATTTTTACCAACACTTATTCATGATTACCTGGATTCTAAAATTTAAAAACAATGACGCAAGAAATAACTTATGCAACTATAAATATCATTTAATTAGGAAATTCAACGGGTCGATACTTCAATTTTTCTTCTCTAGTTTATCACTTCCTTTTCTGGATTAGAATGGAAATTTTCTAATTAAAATTGATATCCAATTAATTTTATCATAATGGAATGTCATATACACATACTTTCTTCGTATTGAACGAAAATAATTCTTTTAATTACTTGCTTGTCAATTCTAAAGTCAATTCGGAACTCAACTTCGTTGAGTTAATTTCAAACAAAGGATCCACGGGAGTTGAAAGAGGAGGAAAAAAACGCGCGCCAACAATCGAATATCTCCAGTCGGTAAAACAGTTGTTCCGGAATCACTCTAACGAGGAAGTGCTCGATGTCTGTCGAGCTTAAAAAAAAACCGGTAAACTCTGCAAAAATCATCAAATCATGTATCTAAAAATTGAAAGGTGAAAAGAAAAAAACAAAAAACGAGGAAGCAAGGGTCTATAAAAGAAAAAGAACGGAGAAAAAAATCAAATATATCCATCTTTTTCCTTCGCCATAAAATCCCTGCCTAAAAGTTGACCTCGGTAGTTTCAAGGGTAGAGAGAACCCTTCCCCTTCTCCCTTCATAATAAATTTCGTTTTCTCTCATTCCGTCCCTCTCTTTCCCTCTTTCTGACTCGGCGTCTCTCGTAAACGCCGGGGCGGACGGAACGCTCCATTCCCCCTCTTCCTCTCTCTCTCTCTTCCTCGCTCTCGCGCGTTTCTTTTTCTCCTGCCATGTTGCCACGTTTTTTACATCTTCACAATCCCGCCATCCCCTCCTTACAATTAAGGCACAGCGATTGGTCACACGAAACGGACCGTCCTTTGTGAACAACCGGGTGAAAGCTAAACCTGGCAACGTCGCATTCACTTGTTCTCTCTCTCTCTTTCTCTGTCTCTCTCTCTCTCCATCTATCTTTCCCACTCTGTTTCGTAGCAAAATCCCTAACTCAACACACTCCAGCGTTGGCCATTGGTCCTATCCCTTCTCTCTCGATCATTGTAAAAGTGAGACAGGAGAATCCAAACGAAATTTCTTGCGCGCGCAGCTAAAAAATTGTCTCTCTCCCTCATACTCTCGATACGGCTTGTTCCCGGGCTTTTTCCGCCGCTTTTGCATGATAAGAAGAAATCTAATTGTTTTACATTAACGGAAGGAACTGAAAAAAAATCTTAAGACAATTTTTTTTTATTAAAACATCAATTTTTAAATATTTTTGATCATATCTTTCGGGATAAAAAGAGCGAAACAGGGTAGCGATCTCACGCGCACACTATAAAAGTGAAACGCAACAGACGGCGAGGTTTCGGGTAGGGGGAGGGGGCGAACGGGGAATACAAAATGGATAGAATTATAGTTTGGAGTGGGGATGGGAAGGCAGCAGTAAGCGGCAGGAAGGTGAAACACATACACACAGTGAGTGAGAAAGAAAAGAAGGGGCGAGCCACCCCCTCCCCGTTCACCACCACCCGCCTTACCACCGAACGTAGCCGAGCGTTCGAGCAGCCGTTGAGCGTAGCGTCGAGTAGACCGCATCCCAAAGTGTAACGTACGTACGGTGTGTGTTTCCTTCCTTTTTAAATATATTTTGCTATACATTATTGAAGAAGAAGAAGGAACTGAAATAAAAAAAAAACTGAAAGAAAACAAAAAATAAGAGAACGAGAAAAGCAAATAAGAAAAGAATATAACTCGATTAATCTCCAGTTGTTGAATAAACCAATAAGTATTTGATAATAACTATACCTATGGAGATATTTTTTTAAAATAAAGGAAAATAACGTAAATACGACAGCGGATATTTTTCATTTTTGGTGCTTGTGAGTGTAGTTTTTGTAATAATAAAAAAAAGGATATATATTGAAAAATAAAGAAACAGTGGAGAACGGAAAGCTGAAAAAAATAACCGAAGCTGCGGAGAGGAAGAGAAAAAAATCTAAAAAGTTCCGAGGGACTCTCCTCCTCCTTGCCCCCCTCTGTCTCTCCCCCTTCCATTGGAATTTCTCTCTTTCAATTGCAAAAGGGGAATTAACCGGTGAAAATATAGTGAGTGCTCCGAAAAGATTATTTTTCGCCCAGTGTGCTTGTAAATTCAATTTATTTAGCTCAAAGAAATTATAATTTGTGCAATTAACGTAGATATTTTATTTTTTTTCCATTAATTTTCAATATTGTACACAAAATTAATTAATTGAGGAAAAAAATTATTTATTAATTGAATAATTTCATCATACGTAAAACCCACGTTTTTTCCTTCCTTTTTCTTTACCAGCGAAAAAGAAAGTCAGGACGCGGCTTATATCCCCCGACAAGTCCGATATTATATTCCCATAGAGAATCGGGCGTGCATACTGAGTGAGAAAGACACCCGTGAGAGGGTGCGCGCGTGTAGATGTGTCCAGTGGTGTGGCCGGAGTAGCCTTAAGCCATCGGTGAGTGTGGCCATTTTTGTTTCCTTCCCCCCGCTGTTGGGATAAGAAAAAAAACTCCAAAACAATAAGAAAAAAATTGGAAAAAAAAGTTAAGAAAAAATATCCTTTTTTATTTCCACAACAAAAAATCATACATAAAATCGTAAACAAAAGTGCAGTTATTTAAAAAGTGTTATTAATGACTGTAAATTCGTGAAGGAGATAAATTAAGGAGTTATTAATGATAGTTACGTTTGAAAGAGTGTGTTCCAAAAATAGTTGAAGAAAATAAAGTAAAAAATAACGGTAAATTTACTTTTGTTTTATAGTATAGAGAATAGTTTGTCATAAAATATATTATTGATAATTTGTGAAGATATAGATAATTCAAAAAGAAAAAAGTGTACAAACGAAAAGATAATAATAATAATAATAATAGGGGTATAACCCTGTGCCAGGGTGATCGTACGACGGAGACGCGCGTGACATGTCGGAACACCACCGCGTCGCCGCAGCGGCAGCCGCTGGTGGCTGGGGTACGCCGAGCCCTGGGAATCGTGAGGATGGTTCTGGTGGTAATGCTTGGTGGCCAGGTATGAATGCCGAACAACAACAACAGCAGCAGCAACAACAACAACAGCAACAACAACAACAGCAGCAGCAGCAACAACAACAACAACAGAATCAACAAAATCAGCAGGCAGCTGCTGCACAACAGCAGCAATTACAACAACAACAGGCAGCAGTTGCTGCTGCACAGCAGCAACAGGCAGCAGCAGCACAACAGCAACAACAGAATTTACATCAGCACCTAATGAATCAGCAGGCAGCAGCAGTAGTAGCACAACAACAAGCACAACAACAATTATCACAGCATCATCAGGATATTGTTAGAAGTACAGCAGCAGCAACACAACAATTATTCTCATATAAAATGGCATCGAGCTTTCAAAATCCAGCAACAACTGGTGCACAATCAAGCCCAGTATCAACATCATCACCAGTTGGTACATGCATGAGAGGTGGTTATGATTATAGAATTGGACAACAGGGTGCGACTGGTGGTGGTGGCGGTAATGGCAATGGTAGTGCACAACAACAACAACAACAACAACAGCAACAACAGCAACAAAATCCACCACCTGGTGTACAATGGTGGTATGCTGGTGGTGTTATGGATGCTGGACAAAATAATATACATCAGATGCAGGGACAACAACATTTAGCTACACAAACATCTAATCAAATTGGCGCGGTACGTTAATTTTTTTTTTCCAACTTAAATTCGTTCATTAAGGAATACACAAAATTGTGTAAAAATCAACGAAATTGCGTTGAATTTCGTTGTTTCAACTGCTCCGAAAATTCAGACAAATTTTTGGATTATTTGACCAATTAAATTGAAAATTGAGGAAATTGAGAAACTGAGAGATTTTAAAACGATGAATAATTTTTGAAATTGTCTTCCTCTCATTTATTTGTCATCAAAAATATATATTTTTAATTGAAGCAAAGAATTACTAGTTTTTATGGGAGAAAAAAATGTAAAAAACAAGGAGAAACAAGTCACGAATGTAAATTTTGAAATCGTATCTACGTAGGCTTCTTCAGGTGGTTTCTCATCTTTTCTACGGCACGAGGGGCCCCTCGTGGGCCCAAGTGTGTGTGCGCGTGTGTGTGGTTCTATCTCTTGTGCCGGGGCCCCACAAGCAAGGTGTACACCAGGGGCCCCAGATACCGGTTATTCTCTCACTCGGGTCAGCCACGCTTCTCTCTTATATATATTTTTTTTCCATTTAGTTTTTATTTCCTCTTTCTTTTCCTCTTCATACTAGTCCAGCGCCCAAAGGCTTCTCCATCTTTTTTTATCCTCAATTTAGTTTTTAATTCAATAGAACGTAATTTAATTAATCATTTTCATTCCTCCAATTTGTAATAAATTATTGTGAATGATTGATTATTCTCTAGGGAATTTGGGTTCATCGTTTCCTTATTAAAATCTCATATCCACGTGTTTGCTAGATTAAACTCGAGCAGAATTCACTTCAAAATTGATAATGAAAGTAAATATACCGGGGAATAACGACTCGAGGCGGAAGGAAAGTTTCAGTTTTCAAAACCGAAACGATAATATTATTGCCTGACATTCTGTTTTTTGCTTCATTATTCTCATCTTTTTCTTCCAATTAATTCTTTCCTTAAATTTTTGTTTTATTGCATCAAGAAATAGAGATTTACATGTATTTTTGCGCTTTCTTTCTGGACTCTACAGTTCGTTACGCTCTTCTAACTCTATCTCTCTTCTTTTCTACCATAATGCCGACTCTTCAGCACAACGCCATCGGCGTGTGCGGCCGCTATTGATTCTGGTTAAAGCCGGGTCGTGCTCGCGCGCGCTCCCTCTTTTCCTCCCTCTCTCTTTTTCCCCTTTCGTAGTTTTACTATTCCTTCATTAAATTTTAAATCATATTTTATTTTTTCCTCCATAAAAAAAAAAATAATTTTACGAACTCAAATTCATGAATTAATTGTAATTGATTTTTTGATTAAAAACATTCTTCATTATTTTATCTTTGTAATTCAATTAAACAATTTTTTTATGAGAGAAATATAACTGCAACAAATACGGTTATTACGAAAATTATTTCATCCCATATAAATTGAACTTTTTTTTTAAGAAATTGTTCTCAACTTGCGAATCATCACTCATTGATTGATTTTTCAACTGAATTCATCGGGTATTATAACCGTTTTATCATTTTGAATCAATTCTCATCGTTTTTGCGTTTTCATTAATTGCCTAACGAAAAGAAAAATAAAATTTCTGAAAATTACTAAAATTTTGTTTTTTCACTCGAAAAGACAAAAAACTTGTCAGTATCTTCGAATCGATAATGACTCATTAGTCCGTGGATGATACCACACACAGGTTCATTGACACTGATGAATGATTATTTCCGCGAGGTATCTCAATGAATCGAAAAATGATCGAGAAGTTTTTTGGATTAAAATCCAAGAATACCAACGAGTTTATTAACAGGGATATTTTCTTCCTTTATAAATGTGTAAGAGCGAGGTTGAGGAAATGTGAGTAGGATATTTTTATTGTACGTCACTCTGTGTGTTGCTTTAGAGTCAAGGTCGCCCATTCGTGCGCCTCAACCCTCGAACTTTACACAATAAAATATCGATAAAAATATGTGAATTTTCCATTTAAAGAAAGGAAGAATATTTTAAGCGACAAAGAGAAGAAAAAATATGGAATTGAAATAATTCTGGAACAAATATAACGTTTTATCGATCGCTTATCCATAATTAATGTGTGATAAATTCAGCGTACAACTAATTTTAGACTTTAATTAATGCCACTGTGGAATCCCCGAACTTGAACGTGAAAAGACACTTTTTTATTCGTTTAATTTCATTGAAAAATGGGAATTTTTGAGAATTTTAATTTTTTTGCTTAAGAAATGGATTTAATGTTTCCCCGATTTTTTAAATTCAGCATCAGATACAACAGCTACCACAGCAGAATAATCTTCAGCCGAATAACGCTCAGTTAAACAAAATGCCGAGGGGAAAGGCAACGGACACGAAACCGAGGGGGCGAATGACCGCTTACGCCTTCTTCGTACAGACGTGCCGTCAGGAGCACAAGAAGAAACACCCAGAAGAGAATATTGTCTTCCAGGAGTTCTCCAGGAAGTGTGCCATGAGGTGGAAGGTAGATATTCATAAATTCGATTAATTTCTTTTTTACTCTTAAAAAACACTTGAATTTATGAGGAAATAATTACCAGAATTTTACGATTTTTTCTTCAAACTTTCTGGAGAATTATGACAGAAAAGGAGTGGAGTTTTTCTTTATATTTTTTGAGCAATGAAGAAAACATTTTAATTCGAAGAGATATTTTTGAAGATCGAACAGTAAAAAAAAAGTGGAAGTTAATACCACGGTATGATGCTCGTCTGGGCGCTGCAATTTCAGCGTACTAAACCCCATGGAAAATTTATTCGTAATATTTACGGCGACCTCAATTGGTAGGGCAATGGGAGAGAGAAGGGGTGTGAGAAGATTCTACCCCACCTGATGCTGGGCTCTACATACTTTACTGTTAAGAAAATTTCCTACCTCGTAAATCTTATAACTTGACGTAGAAAATGAATTATTTATCGTTTCATTTTATGCATTATTATTAGAGCACGTGTCTCCAATACAATTTTCATGAATTTTAGGAATAATTACTCTCTAAGAATCTTTGAAAAAAAAAAGAATTTTCTTTATTTCAAGCAAAAAAATCGTTCAATTTTTATTTTCTTCTCAAGAAAATTTTTATTCTCACAAATTTATTCCAGAGTTCAGGTGCTTTTTCATCTTAAAATTCACCTGTATCCCCTACACAGAGTAGTGAGGAAAAAATCGACTCCAGACGTTCAGGTCGACATTCTTTGAACGAGTTTTGGGGGGAAGGTGACATTAAGAAGAGGAAAGAAAAAAATGTACGCGCGCGAGTGAGAGAAAAAGAGGAAAAGAGAGGAAGAACTGGGTTATATTTTGTCTCTCTTTCTTCTCCACTTGGAGGATAGAAAATGCCTCACCCGTTGCTTCTATCTATCGACCAACCCTATGAGTCTACTTCCCCTATTCATTTCCCCTTCTCTCTCGCTCTCTCCCTTTTGGCTTCGACCTCCCATATTTCCCATTGCTTTTAAACCCCTCTTCGTCCTCTTCTTCTCTCTGCTCCCCCGTCCTACCGCACTCCAGCCATTACCAATCCTCTCCATCTTGATTTTCCAACCGACGTTATCCACCCCCTCGTTTTTTTTTCTCTCCCCACTTGGAAAAAAAGATTTAAAAAATTATAAATGGTTTTAATGCAAATTCGATGGAGAATACGATGTTCGTGTTTATAGGGAAATTACAAAAGATGAATAAATTTCCATTTCTTTTATCGATTTTTTAATTTTTATTTTAAACTTTTAAAAATTCATAACTTTGTCACCTTTAGTTGGGAATTACTTTTATTATTGAAAATTATGATTAATAGCGATATTTTTGGATGACAAAATTCCAACCACTTGAAATGGTTTTTCTTTTCAATTAAAAATGTAGAGTAGTCTTCATGATAGGTTCATTTAATTTAAGAATTCAAATTTGATATACTTTTCAATCTGTTTCAATTAATAATTGTAATTAATTGCTGTGTGAAAATATAATTATTCGGTTTTTATTATTTCAGACTATGTCTGATAAAGAGAAGAAACGTTTTCACGAGATGGCAGAGAAGGATAAGAAGAGATACGACGCTGAAATGCAGAATTACACACCTCCCAAGGGTGAGAATATTAAAGGCAGGGGAAAGAAACGTAAACACATCAAAGACCCCAACGCACCAAAAAGATCATTGTAAGTAAACGGAAAAAATCGAAAAACTCCAGAAAAAAATCCTGAAAATTTTCAATGAAATCATTCATCATTATCTTCTCCATCTCTCAAAGTCAAATTCTCTAAATCTGTGAAATTCAGTAATGAAATCCCATTTCACGGAAAATCTCATTGTCGAATGACAGTAGTCATTTTAGTAATAATCTTTCTTATGTTAAAAAAAATAAATCAAATGATAAAAATATTTTTTGTTTGCCCTCATGTTCAATGTTTATTCGACTCATTAATTTTTTTCAAATCAACTTTTTTTATTTATCAAAGGTCTGCCTTCTTTTGGTTCTGCAATGATGAACGTGGAAAAGTTAAGATGTTGAATCCAGAATATGGTGTAGGTGATATTGCTAAGGAATTGGGTAAAAAATGGTCAGATGCTGATCCAGAAACCAAATCCAAATATGAGGCTATGGCAGAGAAGGACAAAGCTCGATATGAAAGGGTACGTATTCATTATTTATTACCTCTCTCAATCATTTTGCCTCCATATGGGCGCTATCTTTCTTTTTCCTCTTAGTATTTTGTGCCAAAATTCAAAAGTAAACAAACGAAATACAAAAAAAATATGAACATGGAGATAACGATTTTTCTCGGACAATAGTGAAATACAATAAAAAATTAGTGAAAAAGTTGTGATTCGGGAATTTTCATTATTAACAAGAAAAGAGGGAAAACTCACGCCAGAAGGTGATTTTGATGCTTCTAGATGTGCTTAAATTAGATTTTTTTCGTATCATTGGGCGATCAATTTTTGCTTTTTAGTTGTAAATTAATTTTGCAGTTGAATTTCTTTTGTTTCCATTGAATGAAAAAATTCCATTGAATTTATAAATCAATTTATCAAATAATTCATTTCACAACAATGATGTTTTCAACAAAATTGTTTTGGAGGTATTTTTTATGTTAGTTCGAACGAATGAGGAATTTTTGTATTTTTCATGGAATTTATTATTCAATTCTCTTTTGAAAATTTACTTTCCTATATTTAACAAAATTTAGTCGCAAAAATAATTAATATCAGTGTAGATTCATTTCACGACTGAAAAAAATATTAAGGTGAAAGAATTATTATATATTTGCAAGTTATGAAAATTTATTAAAAGGATAAATAATAAACTAATAACACATTTATTATCGAAAAGTGTATCGCAAAAGGCGACGCTTTTTTAATTGAGGAAAATATAACTTTTTTAAAGGAATCGACTGCATACAAGAAGAAAATGGCGGAAGGACCGGGAGAAATTTTATGATCAGAATTTCGATTAATAAGTCACTGAGCAGTAGCCGCTATTCTCTCGGGGGAGAATCCTTTCAGACATGATATATAATTACATTTAAAGATTTAAATGAAAAAAAAAAAGAAAAAAAAAGTTGGAAAAAAAGAAATAATGATAGCGATTAATTATAATTAATATTAAT
>JABSMS010011270.1:0-13341 GCA_018902275.1 Aleiodes sp. PSUC_FEM 10030003
TCGTACGGGGCTAAACTTTTGGAACAAAAAAAAAAAAAAAAAAACATTAAAAAAAAGAAAAAAAAGAAAAATAAAGTGAAAAATACGTCGGTTCAATCACTTGAGAATGGACTGTAATATTTTTCTTTTGCGGATGGATGAAAGTCAATCTCAGGTTGACTGACACGAGAAAAAAATTTTGAGGCAAATATAATAATGCAGATTAACGTGATGAATACTCGCGCGCATATTGTACACGTGCATAAAAGACATTAAGCTAGGGTTTATTGAAATAAAATAATAAATAAATGACAAACACACGTAGAATTCAATAATGAGAATCAAAAAAAAAATTTAATTTATAAATGAAAAAAAGCACAATTGACTTTTTCGTAATATGTGCTTTTGTGTGCGTGCACGAGTGTCGGAGTTATGATGCCCGGCGTCTCAAACAATTATTATTTCTGTCAGTCCAATGGCTTTCCTCCGTGCATCTATTACAATGAAAAAAGGAAAATGGAAAAAAAAAAAGAAATAATATTATTAAAATAAAACTCAGTAAAAATGGGCGGTGGACGCTGTGTGTCCGTAAAAGCCACGATAGCAAATTAATTTAATCCTCATCAAGCGTTTCATCCTTTATAGTTTTTACATTTTTTTTCTTTTTTTTTTTATGATCACACTTCATGTTCACCACACGGGCATTAATTTACCCAATTCGTCGTTGATTTATCTTCTTTAAATAGAAAACAATAAAATTGTCAATCTTTTTTTTAGAAAAAAAAAAATGAAAAAGAAAAAAAAATGGAATTTTTATTTATCTCATTCACTTTTGCTTTTTCTTTCTATATAGGGCCTATATTCAGCACACATTTTTATTTTTATAATAAGAAAAATATACAAATGAAGTGTACAATATAATTCAATCACGATGAACCGGTTCAGCCATGTGTGGTGTTCGCCTGTCCATTAACATTTCATATGATAAGTAATTTGTTTTTTTTTTCCGTGAGCGAGAATTGAAAAATTTTGAAATAAGATCGTGGTGAAATAGCGCAATGCGTGAATTATATTAAATTGTATAAAAGAAGAAAGAAAAGAAAAAAAATCTGTTTTTAAACGCATAATTATTCTATTTTTCATCGTAATATTCGTTCCCTCTTCTTCATTAGAGATATACTTTGAAATTTAAATAAACAAATTTAATCAGGATATGAGAATTTTTTTATATGAATTGTTAGCTCAAAGTATATGTTAATTATTTTCAAAACTTGAGAAAAAATAACGTGGTTCTAGCGATTAATACACAATATAAATAAACAAAAAACAGATAAAATTAGGAGAGAATATACAAAATTGTTTTATCACGGATTATGCTACTATATACGTGAGCTGTAATTTTCTATCGCTAGGGGAAAAAAACAATATATATGGAAAAATATTTGAACGACAAATTGTAAGGTCTCCTTTATCTCATCACTTCGAAGGGCATGATCTCAAATCTTATTTTGACGCTTCTCTAATTACTTTTCTAAATTATTCATTTCTCTTCCTCAAATTTTCAACCAATTTGTTTATTCTTTTCCGTTATTATTTTCAGAATTTCAGAAAGAATATGTATATACTTTGATCCGCTTAATTCAGGCGGAAGGTAAGTTTCATTATAAAAAAACACACACAAATTTAATTCACACGAAGAATTGAAAATTTAAACTTGAAAATAATATTATCTGGCTTGCCTCTATACTTCCGCTCGACTGACCCACGAAAGCGTAACTTCATTATCTCGTATTTGGCTCACTGAGCCTACACCATTGTGATATACGTTATTACGTGTTAATATTATGAATTTAGATTACAAGAGAGGAAAATCATAGACAGAAAAATTAATTTTCAAAAAAATTCTAGCAGTATTTTTTTTTCTCAGATAATCGCGCGATAAACATTTTTATGCAGTTATGATAAAAAAGAAGAGAAAAATTGTCTAAGTTCATATTACATAAGATATATATTCATGATGTGCTACTGTAGTTAATATGAAGTGAAAAATACGAGAAGCAGATTTTTTTTTTTCATTAAGAATCTTCTGTTTATAAATGAAAAATAATAAGAAATGGAAGACACTACTTTGTACAAGGCTTTATAATAAAAAAAACTTGATAATGGAACAATATTAGATGAACCAGTGTTTTTCTTTGGTTCGGAATGAATTAATTGAAGGCCTTAATTGAATAAGCCTTTTTATAATTGAAAACTTATATTTATTTTTGTTCCATTAAAATTCAACGTGAATTTACATGCTTTCGAAACAAAAAATCTCAGATTAAAAAAATTACAAATAATTTTCTTACATGCTACTCTTTATATTCAGTTTGCGGTATGTACAATAAATTATTAATGATTAAATATTAAAATTAAACTCAATTAATGGAGATAGCAGGGCCCAATTGTCGCATAAGTTCGTAACATTCTTGCAGTCTCTTACGATCTCCTATTCTTTCCAATGTTTTAGCTGCTTCTGCGAGCATACCAGCTCGTTCACCAGGTGAGGCAAGAAGTAGGGCTGGAAGATGCCGGCAGGCTAAACACAGTGCGGCTGCGTGTTCTCGTTCCCCAGATGCATTCTCCTGCGATCGATCTTTCCCACAAATTATGGAGGATCGTGAATTTCTGTGGTGGAGACTGCGGTCTAGTAGAATTTGTGTCTTCACAGGAGCTGCACCGGCCATTATTCTCGCGGTCGCTTCGTACAAAAAGATTCTTGGCAAAACAGACTGAAAATACATGGAGGAGAGAAATTAATATTATCGTATCGTCTGATATAATGAAATTGAATCGAATTATCAAGTAATTACAGGAATGTCTCTGCTGAGTTTTCTCAAGCGCGCCAAATCATGTTGAAATCCAGCTAAGAATGTATTAGTAGTCGATGGAGTAAGATTTGACTGACTGTCCCACAATTCTTGCCACAAAATAGTCCTCAATTCTAAGAGCCAATCGCAGAGCCACAAATGAACGAGCTAAACAAGAAATAATTAATCGTGTCTGATTAAACAGTTATAACAATAATTTACGTTCAACAGTTATAACAAAAAGTCTGAGATATAATTTTTCCAGTGATTCTATTGAAAAGCTTGAGAAATTTCGAATAAAAAGCATAGAGCGGGTGATGATTTTCGGAAATCGAAGGCATTTATCTCACTGTCCCTTAATTTCCCAGTTTTGGGTAGCGGAAAAAAAAAAACTCAAAAACCATTAGAAAGCTGAGCGCATTTGCTATCAATATATCTACATCTACATTTTTCAATATCAATTTGAACCCACTGAAATCGACGGAGAAAAAAAAATGAAATTGTCTAAAAGGAAAAGGGTGAGCTTGAATTTTTAACCGAAACAGTCGATTCAACAAAAAAATCTAAAGGTCGATTCTGACACGTTTTTCATCGGAAATTTCTTGAGCTATCAAATGAAATATTCACATTCTAATATCTTCTTTACTCGCGCTTTCTCTACTTGATGTATATTATACACGGATATGTTCTACATTTGATTGTTGATAAATCCTGCCACAGGAGTTGCACTGTAGAAGTATTGCACTGTCACTTTTCATGCAATGCAACTACAATGCACACTCGTAACAGGTGTCCAAATAACGATAAACAACAAATTTCACGATCAATAAAATAAGTGATACAATTTGAGGGAAGAATACGTACATGAATATTTTGCGATGGTTGTTGCTTGCAGTGATAATAAACTAAAGAGTGTTCCAAATGTCTTCCAGCCTGATCGAGTAGTCTAATTGAAGCTCTACTATTGGGTCGTTTAGCAGCCTGAATGACACACAACACTGCATGAGGTAATGGACTACCCCCGGAATTTTCATTGAAATTTTTCTCATAAGGAAATTTGATTTCGGCCATTGTCCAAGCCGATGAATCTTCTTCTCCGAGTCTCCAACATGCAGCAGCCCACAGTACGGAGCCCCACCAAAATCCCACAGCGTCCTCACAATTTCCATCTATTTTCTCATCTCCCAAAAAATAGCATTCAACATCGGCAGAGTCAATAATAGCCTTGGATAAGTGCAGCATTGCAGATGCATGAGAATCTCCATTAGCAGCTGTACCAGCTACCAATTTTAAGCATTGGCCAATTAAATATTCCCTGTAGGCTCTTGCAGCAAAGGATAATGGATCCGTTTTACTTGTTTGCGAGGCAAACACATCATTCGAACTACAATTGCTAACATTCCCTGAAGCAATAACACTCATCTTTGCAATTCCACTTGCAGTATTTTTATTATCACCAGGACAAGTAGATAATTTTGAAATTGGTCTGGAATATTCCCACTTGTTTGATGTTAAAAAACGAAAACCTTCTTCACTCATTAGCCATTTAAATTTCGGTGGAATTACTGGAACACTTGTAGATAATATATGTGTTCCTTTGCCAAGGTAATATTTGTGAACAAGTGGATACATTGATTGTTTGAAAGCAAGTGCAGCATTAATGTATATCTCAGTGAGACAAATTTTGTTGATACTTTCACCAGCAGCTTCTGCATAGTTAACAGAAGAGAGCGCCAAAAATAGTGTACCATCAGTTAATCCCTGAGACAAACGAAGACTCAAAATTCTCTCGTAAGTTATTGCAAGCTCAGCTGCTGATGTCTCGGCCTCCTGTTTCTCGTTCTTTTCAGCCAGCCATTTTCCAACATTCAATACCCATCTTCCTATCCATAGTTTATGAAGAATTTGTCGAACAATCTGCCACAAAGTTGCTGAATAAATTTCAATTCTCGACGATGGTAATGAACGACCAAAATATCGAAGACAATGACCAAGATCACAATTAGCTTTTTCGTACTCATTTGAAGACATACTGAACTCTGCCTGACGTCGCCAACGACGCAGCTCCAAGAATGTTTTACTCTCAGTTGGAATCACTGGATCTCCATAAACAATTAATCTACAGAGACCTCCAGCAAAAAGTAATCCATTTATTAACCAAATTATCATATTTTCGATACTCCACATTGACTTGTTATTCGTGTAATAATCATATGACTCTCTGTGATCTTGGTGAGTCATAATTGTTCTCCCATCTACGCGAGTTTCAGCGTAATTACCATTCGACGAAGGTGATAATTTTCCAAAGTTATTCATAACAATTCCAAGAGGATTGAAAGCAAGGAAAATTAGGAGGAATGCACACAAAGTTAGGCGCGTATTGTCTCTTAGTCCGGATACAGTTTCTGGTGAAACTGATGAGGCCCTATCCGAAATTTGAGTATTCAAATGCTGTTGAAGAGTTTCAGGATCATCTTTAATTGATAGAGGCGATGCTGGTGACAAGGGTGGTATCGTTGGTACTGGAGAAAGTGATGGTTCACTAGTGTCTGATCTTGGTGGTGTCAATTCACCAACTGATAAAAGATCTCTGAGATTTTGTCTCTGTGCTGTCATTTTTAGAGTCATATTTTCAGCCTTTAGTTTTGCATTTGAATTCTGGAGGAATCTTATGTAGTCTATAGTTTTTCGGAGAATTGCGGATTTATTTAGTTTTGCATCTACTCCGACTATCATATTTTTAAGTTCTATGATTTTGTCGTTTATAGATGTTCTGTAACGACGTTCTATAGCGTTGTGGGCACTACGTTTGACTTCACGAACTTTTGGAACGCCTAGAGGAGTACTGTTCGTGCTTATGCGGTTTATTTGGACTTTCTCCGTATCCAAAACTACTGGAATACCTTTGTGAGAATCAAAGAATATTATAAACCAGTACATCATATTATTTCCAAAAATTAATTTAAATAAATTAATAAGATAAATTACCAGTTGCAAGAACAGTTCCATTAGCAGTATTGACAAGTGTATGAATTTGATGGGGCACTGGAGTTGATGTAATTGCTTGAGAAACTCTTGGATAAACGACAGACTCTGATTTAATTAATTTTGCTGGTAACAACAGTTGCCTCTGGTGTCCAGCAACTGGGGCAAGTGTCACAACCGGCGATTGCACATTGAAATTAACATTTTGAGGAATTGTATATTGTTGTGAACTAAATACTGTAGGAGCTGATTGCTGAGCAATTGATATTCTTTGTGTTCGAGTAGTCGTTACTTGAGCCTCTTTCTGAATTCCCGATTGCTGTTGATGTGGCGAAGGCTGCTGAGAAATTTGTTTATGTTGGATTGCGTCAGCAGGTGGTATCATTATTAAATTTGGCTCCACAAATTTATCGAGTATATTCTGTTCTTTGAAATTAGTCTCATTTGTTGCTGTCATGCTCAAAAAATCAAATTCAGTTTCCATTGGTATTGGTTCACCGAGATCCGATAAAAAAGTTTCATCACTGAATAAATTTTCATTTTTCATTAACTCGCTTTCACAATTTTTAAGTAAATCTGGAATAAATTTCGAAAAAATCTTTCAGTCAGTAAATTAAAAACTGGTAGAGATTGAAAAACATGTTTTTATATTTTTATCATCTGTTTTTTTCAATCTCGGGGAAAAAATTTAAAAAAAAATATACTACATATGTAGATGTGTTTCGAAAGAAACAATTGAATAATCCTTAGAGATTATAGGTGAGAAGGGATTGACAACTACAATTAAAACGTACCATCGAATCCAGTCATTTCATTTAAATTAAAGCTATCACTAGCTTGAAAATTTGGAAATTCATTATTATCATGGACCGGAGCCCAAGCTCCTGAGTCCGCCATCGTCTGTCAATTCAATTTTTTCCTTGCCTTTTTTCTCTCGTTATTCAATAATTCCTCAACTTTCTAATTAAAAAACAAATGAACAACAATCCCTTATTAATTGGAATGTATAAACACAAGTAAGTGTCAATTTAATACGCAGATGTTACCGATCAATTTTTCGGGGGTTGATTAAGTTAGTGCGAGAGTGCAAGACACGAACTAAAAAGTAGAGAAAAAGAATTACAAATGATCATCCGACCCCGACAACAGCCAATCACTGGGCCTACACGAGGATCAGACGATATTGCGTCACAATGAAATTACTATATCTATATATACGACAACGTGTATGTGTCATAAAGTATTGGAACATGTAGAAAGGTTGAAATTCTGTAAGTTCAAGTTTTAACAGCATAAAACATTTCCTGAAGATGTCGCTAGTAATGTTTCGACATTTTCGACACAGTTTTATTTCCTCTTGTAATCAGTAAACTCTAATTCCTCTCCCTCATGACCTGGCGTTAGGTCTTCTTAGTTGGATTTATTTGTGAACGCACCAACAGAAATTGAGGCAAAGAAAAGATAAAATTGTAAATAGATTAAATTCTAATTACTCTAATTAAGTAGTACATTATAAAATTTGTTATTGTTAATCTGAGTGGATGGAGTATGCTCGTATTTTGTGAGGTTTAGATTATTTTTCACTGGAAAAATTTACCGGTAAGTAAATCTCGTGCTGCTTTTTTTCCATGCAGTGGCAATGGAAATGAATTATTAATTGAATTAGTAGTTTACGTGTCATTTTTTTTTTTTTACATTAGATTTTATCCTATCAAGTATATAATTCATTTGTTTTTTTCTCTCTTAGGTAATCCAAAATGGAGAGGAAATGTATTTATACTTTAGTATTATTAATATTTAGTGTATTTGTATTTACTGCTACGTTAGCAGAGGAAGAAAGTACTCATGTGCATGATCAGGATGCCAGTGATGATGATGATAACCAAAAAACCATTTACAAAAGTCCAATTGTATCAGGTTTTGCTTATTTAGCTGAGCATTTTGATGACCATGAGAGATTTAGTGCCGTTTGGATACAGTCTCAGGCAAAAAAAGAAGATATAGATGAAGATATTGCAAAATACGATGGTAAGCGTAGTTCTTGTTTCATCATCTCGTAATCCGATTTGATTTGATATCGATTTCGAGACTTTCGTAGTATACATGTCTACAATTTTTTAAATTTTTTTTTAAATGTTTTCTGTTAATGATATAATTATTATTAGGTATTTGGGCCGTCGAAGAACCTACCAGAAGTGTTCAAGAGGGCGATTTAGGCCTAGTACTCAAGAGTAAAGCCCGTCATGCTGCTATTGCTGCGCTTCTCAATAAACCATTTAAATTTGACGAAAAACCATTAATCGTGCAGTATGAAGTTAATTTCCAAGAGGGTCAAGAGTGCGGTGGTGCTTATTTGAAACTTCTAACTCAGGACGATGTTACACTGGACTTGACGAAATTCCATGACAAAACTCCATACACAATTATGTTTGGACCAGACAAGTGTGGGAATGATCACAAACTTCACTTTATTTTCCGGCATAAGAATCCTCTGAATGGTAGTGTTGAGGAGAAGCACAGCAAAAAACCAAAGGAAAGACTCGAAGATTTTTTCAAAGACAAAGTTCCTCATCTCTATACGTTGATTGTCCGCCCGGACAATTCATTCCAAGTTAAAGTAGACAATAAAATTGTTAATGAAGGCTCATTACTGGATGACTTTACACCGCCAGTTAATCCACCATTGGAAATTGAAGATCCAAATGATATACAACCTGAGGACTGGGACGATAGGGAAAAAATTCCAGATCCAACGGCAATTAAACCGGAAGACTGGGACGAGGATGCACCAGCTCAAATTGTTGATGAGGACGACGTTATGCCAGACGGATGGCTTGAGAATGAGCTACCAACTATACCAAATCCAGATTCAGTCAAGCCAGAGGATTGGGATGTGGAGATGGATGGTGAATGGGAACCACCAGAGATACCAAATCCTCAGTGTGAGGGCGCACCCGGATGTGGCCCGTATAAACAAAAATTAAAGAAGAATCCAAGATATAAGGGCAAATGGCTTCCCCCTCTTATTAATAATCCCAATTACAAAGGCAAGTGGAAACCAAAACTTATCCACAATCCAGAATACTTCAATGATCAGGACCCATTCAAAATGATGCCAATTGTAAGTATCCTTAATCACTAGTAAATAAAATATTAATTAAACATTTCTCACTTAATTCATATGAATTCAGGGTGCTATTGGATTTGAACTTTGGTCAATGTCACCAAACATTCTTTTCGACAATTTAATAATAACAGACGATGAGGATGTTGCTAAACAATGGGCTGATGAAACATTCGAAATTCGTCGCGCAAAAATAGCCCAGGAAGGTGTAAGTATTTTTATAGATGCAATGACTACAAATTTTATTCAAAATTAAAACAAAAAAACAAAAAAAAAAAAGATTTGGAAAGCTCTGTATTAAACACGTGTTCAGGCAACACTGTGGGGCCGAATGATGAAATCCATGAACCATAAACCCGGTTGGTGGGCCGTTTATTTCATCTATTGTGCTGTACCAATTGTTATTTACATTTCATATCTCTGCAAACGATCGCGGGAGGTACAAAAAAATCATTGAGAAAAGAGATTATATAAATATTTGATAAACGTATTGCTATTCCCCAATCCAAATTTGGCCTATTTGGTTTTTTCATAATATCCTTTCCATAAATCTTTAGTTGGCTAGGATGTATTTATGTATGCTCCTGTAATTATTTGACAATCCTTCATTCATTTATTTCATTAGTCAAGTGTATGGCGCCGAGTGGTTAATTTCACCAGTGAAAATCCATGGATATGGGCAGTATATATAATAGGGTTGGGCCTACCTCTATTGCTATTGATTTATTGTTGCTGCTTCTCATCCAAGGTATCATAGATAGCTAATAATTAATTATTCTCGCAGAAATGGTCTATTGATTTATTTTTTAATACAATTAATCATGAAATATAGGATTCATCAGAGGATGAAAAAGATCTTCTGGCTCCGAAAGATGATTTTAAATCTACTGGCGCTGATGAAAATTTAAATGCCGAAAATGAAGCTTCCGAAGCTGAACTCAATGAAGCCTATAATGATAATCAAAATTATGTTGAAGAGACTGATGAAATCATTGAAAGTGGAAAGGTAATTATACAATTTAAAATAATAAAGATGAGCACTAAAAAAAAACTCTCGATTTTATTTAAAAATAATCTATAAATTATTTAGGATGAACAAGATGGAGGTGGCGATGGACCACGTCGAAGAAAGCCAAATAAAGAATGAAAATAGAAAATTAATAATAGAAGTGAAAAACAATAAGTTGAGATAAAAATTACCATCGAATTTTATGTAAAAAAATATTCACATTCCACATTATAATCACAGGAAGAATACGAATTTGTTATGCATTTACGTAATTGTAAAAGATGTTTAAATGCGCCATTTTTGTGTGTAAGCTATGCAACTATTTTTCTTCATTGTTTTTTGTTTTCTCAATATGATTTTTTTTTTATTGCATCACTAATTTATTACATTTGACGTTTGTAATCAATCGATAATATTCAATTCTCGGTCTCGTATTACTGAGAAACTGTTGATCAAATATCATTTATCTGTACGTTCACGATAAGTGCATACTAATTAATTATGGAATTCAGGAACATTTTACAATTTGCTTGCCCAAAAATATTTTCAGGTAGTTGACGCACTTGTGTCTGATTTGCACTTTTTTTTTTTTTCAAGTAGAAAAATGAACTTTATTTGAAATTTAAGTAGAATTTCTTTGTCATGATTGTTGATTTTTTTTTAATCAATAAATCACATATAAAAAAAAACCATTCATTATTTAGAGTCGAGTGTTAATCCTATTCTTATTTTATAATGAAGCAAAGTGAATACTAATCAATTGTATATATGATACTTTTGATGGATACTATGAACAAGATCAATTAACTTATTATAAACCATTTTTGGAGCATCAATGCCCCATAAAAAGTCCAAATGATTAAACTGCGGTAAGGAAATCCTTTCAATGCCCATTGGCAGCGGAAGTTGCTGATAAAATCTTTTGACATCCTGGAAATTTCAGAAATAATAATTTTATTCTCATAAACACCAATTGTAAAAGTGATTAATTTTATTTACCTGTACAGCAGCTAACCAATCATTATCAGAGTAGAAAAAGTATGTGGGAATACGGATGTTAGTTATATCGTAATTGGGAGGACTAGTTGCATTATATAATTTCATGTTTGTTTTCTCTCCATAATCGTACTGTCGGAATCGGCCGGAAGTCATCTCTTGTAAATAATGGAGTATAGTCTTTGTAGAGGCTCCGGCAGGAGAATGATTCGTAATAACTGGTAGTAAAGTCTGAATAGCCATTGAAAAAACATGAATATGACAATCAAAAACATAAATTGATTATTCGAATCGAAATTCATTAGACTCACTAAATTAAACTGCGATGAATCAAATCCACATATTGCAAACATTAAATTTGCACATATTTCTTCTTCTGCTGTGTTCATAGAGCATCCGTATCTCGATAGAAGCTTAACGATCCAATTTTGAGGAAGTAATTCGTTAACGCCAAAGAATTTTTTGATAAGCTGGAATGTAAAAAAATATTGAATCATCAAGTATAGCTTCGAAATGATTACGTGATATAAATAATACTTTGTAATGACCTCGAGATCACGAACGTAAGGCGCAAAAATTCTTATAGGACTCTTCATATGCGTCATATAAGCAACCGGCGCGAGACTAAACATCGCTCGTACTTTGTTCTGCATATCAGGACGTTCTACTGCCATGATAAAACTCATTGTTGTTCCCATCGAATGACCAATGTACGTTAAACTCTCGTTTTTGTAATTTGTAATGTAAGTTATCACAGCAGGTAGATCAAAAATTCCCATTTCGTGGAATGTAAAGTCCCAGAATTTTGAATCCTCTGGTGATAAATTAATGTGAGCTCGTGAGTATGTATTACCCCGGATATTCCCAAGCCAAACATCGAATCCTTGATCAGCCAATAAATAACCTGAAATAAAGAAGCCTTTGTAGTATTGGATGACTAAATTATTTCATAGAATATTTCTTCACCTAAAGCTCTGCCTCTACCAGCCATCAACCAATCAGCAGAACTACTGAGTAATCCGTGCTGTATCAAAACTGGATGACCTGATTTACTTGGAATTCGGTGCAGGGTAAGCAAATATCCATCTTCAGTTTGAACTATATGTGCCTCAGCGGGATATCCCGCTCTCTTTATCATATCTGGCTGAAATAATACAATTCCAAATATGATACAATTATTTCTTAAAGAGAAAATCTAGAGACAATTGGGAAAACAATAGACATTGTAATGGAGCGGTATGAGATTGTATTTCTCAATAATTTTATTGAAAAGCTGACGAAATTTCTGATGAAAATCATTTTTCAGAATGGATTTTTTTTTTCTAGAAATCTATTTTCTAATCATTGTAGCGGAAACATTCAAAAACTAGCTCACGGGTGAGCTTATTACCCATCGATGTGGATGATTTTTTGAGGAATCCATGAGTTATTCCATCTAAAAAACATTTTTTATTACATATTTCCTCAAAAATCAATTCAAGATCACATTAATGCATCCATTTTTTTCCCGAATGTCTATTTTACCCCACCCACTTTTATTACTGCCTCAGAATAATATGAGGAGAATATTTACTGAATAGACTTACAGGAGACAAATCAGTATCAGGATTGTATAACACATCTCCCAAATTCGGTAATATTCTATTATTATATACATGATTATCTCTATAATCAATTGGTGCCTCAATCACTTTCATCGTTGTAACATTTTCGGTAACAATACCGGCGAGTATTAGAATACCGTGGATAAATTTTTGAGTAAATGATGAAAGAAAATACATAACGCAATAATTTCAATTTCACAAAATTGTTTATTAAAATTTTGTAGAGCTTATTAATCCACTTAATAGTATGTAATTGAATATAGCGTAGCTGATGCTCGCCTGTTCTTAATTTGTAGTGTACTACAGTCGCGGAAGAACTACCGCACTGGTTGCAGTTTATTAAATAACATAAGACTTTGAGCTTGCATGTGACGCGAGTGGAGGGACTAAAGAAACCTCACTATTCATCCATTCCTGATTCATGTATTCGAATCTGAAGTGATTTGTTTTTGAATAAATTCGTTTTACGTGATTCAATACAAATTTCAAGAAGTCTCTTGAGGATATTAAAGCTGAAAGAATATCTTTATTTCCCAACGTTGATACATGGTAATATTCATCAACGAATTAATTTCAAGTGACCCAATGGGGGAAACAGAGTGATCATCAATACCGAGACAACTGAAATTCCAGGGGTTCTCAATTTATAATTACAATTTCATTGAATCGTTCATGAGGAATATAAGTAGTTCCCGCAAACAAATTTCAAACAAAAAAATCGTTTATTAAAACATAAGTTAAAAAAAAATGAATAATCAATTTCATGATATTGGTAATTTTATATATATATAT
>JABSMS010011281.1:0-13337 GCA_018902275.1 Aleiodes sp. PSUC_FEM 10030003
ACCTTTCAGCTGGTTTTTGAGTTTTTGCGCTACGACCAATAGAACCGGAGATATTCCCAAAAAAGTGATTTTTTTTCATTTTCGAAAAAAAACTCGAATTTTCAAAGAAATAAAAAAAAAAAAATTGACACATGTATTTTTACTAAAATTTCCTCAGCTTTCCAATGGAATCATCATAAAATCTCCATCTCGAACCGTTCAATTAGAGTATCCATTTTACCCCACCTTCCCCTACATTTCTTCAATTCAATTAGTGTTTTTTTTTCTTTATGATGAATGAGGTATCAAATACTATTGATATGAGACGATTATCGAAATCAAAGACGAGTTAATCCGTTCTGGTTTCGAATTATCCATGGAGTAGTGAACACCTTTTCTTGCAATGGTTTTTTTTTCGTATGAATTAACTTATTTATATTGTTCTTCTTAACCCTTAGTTAGGAGCTTAAAGAGTGTGGCACCGCCTCATTCTGATTGTTATGGATTTTCTCATTATTGTGATGGTTAAACAAGTTAGAAAAATTAGAATGCTTGTTCCAAATCTTATTGAATTTTCTGATAGCATCAGTTCCCCCAAAAGATAGAAAACCTCATTGGAGAAAATTCAATGGTTAAAATGAAATTGAAAAGCGCCGAGAGCCTCAAATGCACTGTTGTCAAGTCGGACTACTAGCTTCAGCTTATGTGTGCTCACCATGCCATTAACAAAGGGTGAAAAAGCTGAAACTATTTGTACAATTATTTTAGTTTGTGTATAAAGAAAAGATATTGAGAATGATAGTCTCTAACATTTCTCCTTGGATCTTCATTCAACGAGCCATGCTATATGCAGTACGTTGAAAGCCATAAAATGCTATGCAAAAATGTCGCCGTAAAAATATGTGAGTTTGTAGAATGAAAAAAAGGGGGGGGGCTGGTGTGGCAAATGGGGCGCGTTGGTTCTTTCCGTTTATAGAAGGAAGTATGCATATGATGTCTGCCACTCGTCTCAGCTATATCCCTCTTGTGCTTTACAAATATATCCTGTTCCAGCGTGACTACAATGAGAAGGGGGAGATTGATATAGAGAGCAGAGGGATGAAAAGAAGTGAATGTTTTTCTTTGAATGAGTTAGAGTGAATTTGCATGGGCTGCCATATTTAAATCAATAACACAGCATGAAGATGATACCTTCAATTGTGCTGTTTTTTCAATGCAGATAGGAATTCTAATTGAGAAGAGTAACTGACAATATTTTGATAATTCTATTTTATGGAGATCATTATTAATTGTTTTTTCTACTCGAGTCAACTCTGGTTTCAAATTGCCGTTGAAAAATAAATTTCACCATTAATTTCTCATTTGATTAACAAAATAATCGTAGAATCACACAAGCAAAGACTAAAGAATAATAATTATGTGCGTGGATTTCGAGGCAGTGTTCTTTTATGCGTTATCCTTGAGTTGCTCTAAAAAATATACGTTCCTGGATCCAAATTCATGAATGGGATATTCTACATTCAACTTCCGTAGTGCTCAATTCTATAAAAAGAACTGAAATGTTGACCTTTCGTACGTCAACCTTTTTGGACCCTTTTTATAGTTGGCACTGACTCCATTACCAAGGAAAAAAGGAACGAGCCTAAGCTCTTTCATAAATGCATCCCTCATTGATATTTCACCGAGTGAGTGGGCACGTGGCTTGAAATGTTTTGTGATGTGGTATTCTTTGTGGTATTCTTTGTGTTTAGTTTAGGGCTTCCTAATGCTACACATTTTTTTTACATTCGCCTTTTTTTTACAGGTCAGTGCGTTGAATTGGACTGGTATTATGTGAAGTGAGGGTGAAGAAAATAAAAAATAAAATAGAAATATAGGACAGCGCTATCGAAAATGCGTGTCATTGGTACGGCGTCACAGATGCTGAGCATCTTTGCTTTAGTCATCGTCAGCAATGGTGAGTGAATCCTACATGATTTTTTTCTTCAATGACTTCTAGTAGTGCATACGTTAATAGAATATATGCGAAGTCATCGAGTCATTCAAGACATTCAGAATGAAGGAAAAATTATCTACAAATTTCTGCAGACATCAACTGAGAATAATTCATAAGGGCATGATTCCATTTCATCCCATTTTGTAATTTGAGTGTGAAATTACGAAAAACTTTCATAATTTTGAGAATATTAGAAATTTTAATGGACGTCATATTTGAACCATCCTTAGCTTTGATTAAACCAATTATAATTCCACTTTTTTGGCATGCATGAATTTTTTTCCCTGATTTAGTTATTTCAGAAACTATTTTTATTTCATTCAATTCGTACATATAATAGAACTATTTTCGTGAAATATCATCGTAATTTTCATCTTTTTTGTTCATCTACAAATGGGTACTTGTGCGATATTTTAATTAATGCATTCATTAAAATGTTATAATCCAATGGTTTTTTTTTTCTATTTTCTTGAAACTAATTCGTTCTTGAAATGTCGAATGGTGAAGTAATCCGTATAGAATTTTTATGTATAAATCTAGAGAGCTCAGAGATTACATCAGATTCAATTAAATTATTAAAGTGTATTTCCTTGAACCTTAAACAATTCATAAGATGACATCTAATGAAAGAAACTTCCATCATGATTTGAATTGATGAGGGATGATATTCTCTCTACACTCGTCAATAATTTCATTGTCATTTTATATTCACTAAAATTTTCGTAACTTTGATAAGTTATGTACACTTGATATTACTTCAAGTTCTATATACAAGATAACTATATAAACAGAGAGCAAGAAAAGAGTCATAGCTTTCTGTAGACTTCTCTACAGATCTAGTTCGTTTCATCATTGAACACAAATAGGCTTGAAGACAAAAGAGAACATTTCGTCTCGTCGGTTTTTAAAAGTAGAGAAGTTCTTTCTCTCCCGTCTTATCCGCTTGACATTTATAAGAAGCAAATTTATTCCCAGCCACCGTAACGTCAACATCTTTTCTTTTTTTTACATTTAATTTTTTTCTCCGCTCCCCTTGCTTTGTATCTTCCGCTCTCGTTTCATCTTTGACGTGATCTTATAACTCGTACACGTAATGACGCCGTACTGTGAAAATGTGGACGAAAAAAAAATGGAGAGTATGTCTAGGGTTATAAATCTGCTCCGGTGACAGAACCTCAAGGGAATCGGTCAAGTATCGCATCATTAAAAAAAAATTCTCTGCATTTCTTGGAATTACTGCATCGTTTCCCTCATATTCGCAAGCCATCACCCACGCTATCCTTCATAATTTCTGAACCCGGATGAATATTGATCGTTATAATTTTATGTCACTGCAGACTCGCGATAAATAATTCCTGGCATTCTGACTGATGCTTATGTGGCTCCACTAGATACGTATAGAATAAGAAGACATGGGGTACGATTCAAGACAATAGAACAGTTTACCTACAGAAAAAAACTTCGGATCCGTTCACCGAAGAATCTTTTCATGAACACATATAACGCATAGTTAGTCGGGTGTAAGATTGCGGAGGCATTAAATCAGAACTTCCAGCATGAAAGCACTTCTAATATACAGTTTCGATATCCTGAGCGTCATTATTGCGAAGAAATATTAAATGGTAGGATTCGTAACCAAGGAAATTGAATAGACCAATTTATTTCCATTGTTTATATATTATATGAAATGGATGAAAAAGCTTGGATTTTAGGGGGATAGTCCGTTTTCTTGTTTGATAGAATGCATTATATGAGAGGAATAAACTGAGAGAAAGATAGGATTTTTTTAAATATAATTTTATGGTAAAAAAATCGAGTTTGAAATACGATGCTCTGCTACTGTAGGAAAAGAGTTACGATAACACTAATTATTAAATCTAACTATTCATCACCAATCAATGGAGGGTACATATGAATAAGTGATTTCAATTTCACATTTCATCAATGTTTCATTTACTACTTACTGAGGGAACATAGCAGATTAAACTCTGGTGAGTTGTTCTTATAAAACTGGTTTATATTGGCACCAAATAAAATATAGTGACGGTTCGACTATAATGCGATAGTTCTACCAATTTTCCCATTTTCATTGTTACTTACCTATTTTCAGACAAATTACACTCGTAAAATTCACTCAAGTTTATGGTTATTTATATTGAAATTATGGATTTCAACAGGATGAGACCTTTACAATATTTTTATTGCTACATCAATAATGAAAATTTCTCTCAGTGTGTCATAGCTTGTCAATTTGAATGTGACGAAATGGCAATTACTCGAGGACCGAATAAATTTTTTCTCTTCCTCTTTCGCATGTTTGAAGTGAGAAAAAAAGTACATGCATGTATACAGTAGTGAGGCGGAAATTACTCGAGTCAGTGAGATTGCAATAGAAAATTCAGCGCTGTACCTTGGCAAGCCTCGTTTGCATATCTATGTAATCCTGATTTTCGCATATACTTGCACTTCTCACTGGTACAATAAATAATTTCTTGTCCCGCTTGGGTTTTACTACACTCCAGTCAACGATACATGCATAGTAAATCTCGCCAATTTAATTTTCAACGTTTTCAGCTCTCCAATTCAATTTTTATTTATATAACCATGTTATATTGCCTTAATGAAGGCTAACTTGTCCTCGCTAATTTTCCAAGCTTGTTCCAATTTTTGATTTCATTTTTCAACTTTTTCTACAGTTTCTGTTTTATCCATGTTAAAAGTTCCATTTGCCTCGTCAGGAGTTTTTTTAACGCTTTCGTGCAGTCAAACAATAGCTTAATTACTTAATGCAAAGTTTATTTTATAATTCCGTGGGAGCACAATGATTTTGCGTAATAATGAGTGAATTTAATCACTGAAGCGTCAGTCCTCATCTGTATTGCTTGAATATTACGTTGTCAGTCAATAGTCTGTTGTAGAAACCCTAAATAGAATCTTTTGTTGTCCGTGGTGAAATATTCATAAAGTGCATATTTTCGTTCCATCAAAAAATGAGTAATATAAAGTATGTCCAATGCAGTTAGGCCGATTATGAAGAAGTTAAGTATACTATCAATCAATATCGATAACGATTCGAGTGTCTGCAAGTAGTGGCGAATTTGTAGAGATGTACATACGCGGTCACGTGTGAATACTATCAAACTATATGAATGCCTCGACTGCGAGTTCGTGGATTCACGAGGGATTCCGTTACTATGTGCTGCGTGTAGCCGATTTTTGGTTTGTCTCGCATGGAATATCCACCTCTTACTCGTAAAAGGGACATGCATGGTTTGGGTAAAATTTCAATTTCAAATTTCCCGCGTACCAATGCTGTATGGACGTTGGAATTGTGAATTAACTGACGTTGATGCTAGAATGTTGAAAAGCTCGAAGTTTTGATTTGTATAGAATCGAGTTAAACAAATAGATATTGATTTTCTGACATTTAGATTTCAAAATTTGAAAGTCTGTGTTTTTTTTCCTTTTATTTTCAAATGCTTTAATTTTTGAAAAGAAACATATAACTATAACTTTTCGCCTCTTCTTCCATAATTGACAATTCCATAATTCTTCCAATTGATTTCCATAATTGACAATTCATTGCTAATTGCGCTTTTTTAAGTGCTAAGTTATATCAATTTGTATATTTTCTCTAAAAAGCACTATAAAAATACAGAGATTTTGACGAATATATCTTAGATAATACTATCTGAAATGATTGTAGATTGGGAGAAGACAAAATGGGTGAAATTTGGCGATTACTTTTTAAACGATGACGAAATGAAATTTCCCACTGAATATAGCAAATGGGCCGAAATGATAGAACATCTATTTTGCAATGGGATGATTGGAGATGGAACAATGTTATTATTCAATTTTCAATGGAAAGCAATGAGCCACTATAATTTTTCCATTTATCATGGAGAGAACAGAGATTTTCCGATATTCGGAGAGCTTTCGATTTACATCGAAATATAATTTTATGAATTATAATCATTGGAAAGGTTCACTGAGAGAGAAAAAATGATATAATTAACGAATAATTGAAAGCAGTAAAATTGTTTGATCAAATCCATTATCAACGATCATGTTAGCGCTGTAGAAATAAAGGGACTTAAGTGTCCTTTTTTCCTTATTTTGTAACAAAACACATCATGATAATAATTTGTTTTAACAATTGAAATTTACCTGGTGAGTTCGGTTATAAATACATCATCGTTTAAATTTAAAACAAAAAAAATTATCGAGTTGAAAAATAGTCCATGTCACGAGATTGTAAAAGGTCTGTGAACGATGTCCATGCTTTCAAATGTGCATATGTAATCTAGTTTCGAGTTGGCCGTTCAAAGGGAATGAAAAAAGAAAAAAAAACGGGGGCTTGTTTCTCGCAAAACAATGGAGTGACACGTGGAGCGAAAAATTAACGAGGCTAAAGGGAGACTCAAACATGCTGTAATAGAGAACGACGTGAACGTTTATTATTTTTGACACATTCAATGTTATAAGGCTTTATTCAGTGGTGAAAAATGTTGTACATGCTATTGTATATCGGTATGCTATTGGTTTCAGGATGAAATGATGTTCAATACGTTGAAAATTGCGATCATTAGTAAAGATTTATCAAAAATTGAGGAAAAAAGGATAGCCGATTTGAAAAAATATTGTGTTAATGGAATCATCATTCTTACGAAGACGTTTCAAAGAAAAATGAAATTTTTGAAGCGAATATCATAAGTATAAAATGCAATCGTTTAGTCTCTTTCTACTATTACCTAATAGCAAACTGTTCACAAAGATACCAGATAGCTTTGGAATAACTTTATATTGGTTCCTTCGTTATAAAGAACGAGATGTGGGGACTATTCACCTACCTCATTGAGCATCGTATTCATATTCTGTGAATCGGAACCATCGCCTTTTCTCGTTTGGTTGCCGATGATGCGTCTATCTGTACACATATCTTCATCTCGGTCACGATTGCATTGTTAGAGGGGGTGCATTGTTTGAACGGTGACGCGAGAGAGGCCTCGGGGCGACCAATCAGTGTTTGCACTGGCCGTGGCCCTATCAAAGATTCCAGGCCTCTGCTCCGCCTATAGATTTACCAACACAGGACTAAACTGCCATCAGTACTCGTGCCCCTTGCATTCTATCCGTTGAAGTTCTCACTCCATCTCTTAGCAGAATAGAGCGAGGGTGCAAGAGAGAGAAACTGCAAAACCAAATTCAAGTGTGTCTGTATGACAATACTATGATTCTCGAGGAATAGTCATAGGATGAGAAAGACACTTGGAATATCGGTCATGTCATTCTCTTCATTCCTCGTTTGTTGCTGCTACTGTTCCCAATGAAAACTAGGATAGAAAAGGAAATAATGAAGACAGCGATTGTAGATCCAGCATAATTGTTACCGAGAGATTCTAACTTTCTGAGTCCACTATCATTGTTACCAGTAAATTAATGATCTTACTAGAATTAAAGCCTCGGGTTAAATCACAGTTTGCAATTAAGGTGTACGTGATCACTTCGATAATCACATTGAGTATCAATTCATGATTGAATTCATGGAGAGATGCTTTATCAACATTGCATATGTTTTAGTACTATCTCTGCGTTTTGAGGAGATGAAGAAGTGAAAAACCTGAATGAAAAAATATGAATAATTGTAAAATGCATGTATGTAGATTGTGTAAACTGGAAGTGTCTCGACAGTATTTCGGTTACGTGTTTTTGTATCCCTCCAAGTTCAGCATACATACTTGCCTTATCTAAAGCACGAGGCTCTGAAAAAAGAGACGGAAAGTGGTTAAATGATCAAACTTCAAATTTTTTCAGTGTAGTCCGCTGAAGAAATGAACGCAAATGTAAAATTTCAATCATAAAAGGAATTTTTGAGCTTTTAAATAAATTTGAAGGCTTTTACTATTCACGTCAGCTATCGTGTCATGAATTGCACAAAAGTCTCTAATCGAAGGATTCATTATCTTCTTTCTTTACACTCCATCAAAATACTTTCAATTATATCTTATTTGTACATGCGAAGGAAAAATGACGTACAGTAGTCTTGAAAGGCGAAACCAAATATGGTGAACTCCGGCTTCAACAAGAATGAGTTTTGACGTAAGTTCATATGTGGGTATTAGATGGGAAGCCATAACAAAGGAAGTAAGGAAAAAGTAATTCGAGATGCATAGTCGTCTTGCAGTGCCATACCAAAGGAGGGCTTGGATAATCAATGAGTGAAGAAAAGACGACATGAGTCGTCAATTGAGCCGAATTGGAAATTATTAGAGAAATGAATCATGTGGAAAGAGAAGCATGGAAGCCTCAAAATGAAGGAAGCATTGGGAATAAGATAGTTGGAAAGTACCGAAATTCATCCAATTTCTTTTTCTTCGTGACTTGGCTGAAATTTATAAATCAACTTCTATAAAAGAAGCTAGAAATCTGGGCTTTGCCAGGTGTATCAATGTGATTTTCAATAAAAACTCGGATACTTAAAGATTTTCCTTTGCATGTCATTGAGAGAGGCCATGAGATAAGTTACCTTTTCATATGATTTTAAACATTAAATTGGGAATGAATAGTTTTATCAATAATTAGAAATTCTGAGCGAATTTTTCAACACCAAAAATATGTGTAATTCCTAAGAAGCGTCGTGCAAAATAGGTTTCTTCCCTTGTTCCTTCTATTTCTAATCGTGTGGTGACTAACCTTTTTTCCTCTTTCCTGAATGGAAAAATCCATCATATGATTGGTTGGGAAATCCTTGGGTATATATCGAATGAATAAGATAACTAGATCCTCGCACATCACAAGATTCCCCCACGAAAACCACCGGAATTTTCGTAATGCCGAGATCCAACGTCCATACGTTCAGTCGACGTGTCTGTGGTCTGCATTCCCGAATGAAGATGCGCTGAACCCCTGAAGACTGCCTACGAAAAATATAGAAAATAGTCAGTGGAAAGAATGGCTGAAATTTACACTAGATCGTAAAAATTCTACGTTACCAAGATAAAGATCAAAACTTGGAGACGTATTTTTTTTGTCTGATTTTATGGTAAACTACGGAAGTGCTGAAATTTCATAGTTTCCCTCGCTTTTACTTTTCTCATTCCTCTAAGAAAATAACGGATGGATACAGACAGTCAGGGATATCCTGAATGCTTCACACAGAAGCTGAAATGTATTTTTCACAGTTACCAGAAAAGGCTCTTCAAACGCTGTATAATATATATATCTATGTATAGATGAGTTTCAACGCGGATAGCTATCCAAGAATCGTTGAGCAAGAAAATTCACCGGAAACTTCTTGACCCAAACTCTCGGTTGAGATTCGCAATGGCAAAAGCTCTATATCACTCCGAAGTCCATTCTTACAGTAAGAAAAATGATCGAGTGGAGTGAGGTTGGCGAGAATAAGATCGAAAAGTATTAGCTTGATGTAATTAAGATCATTGTTTCAGTATGAGTTTTGTTAGAACGTGATCGTTGAAGTGCATTCCGAAAACTCCCATCACATAAAAATTAAAGCGTGAACATTTCATTATTTAATTTGCATTCAGTATAAAGCATCTGAATTAATCAGTATTATTCATAGATAATTTCATTCAATTATCGGAGAGGTGGCATTTGTGGCGGAATTCCAAAGTTCTATAACAGTTCCTCTTATAAAACACCCTTCAGGGCACTAAAGACAAAGCGAAATCCCCAAACTGATCGATTGGATGTTCAAACAACCGCGTCCCAAAGTTCGGTACAACCGCAAAAACCAGTCCTGCGGTTTTACCTCTCATGGGATCCGTTTTACCAATCGATTAACGTTCCTTGTACCTCTCTTTTTTTCGCTCTCACACTGTGAAAAACGATTTTGCGTGGTCATCGGAAAAGGAAGGAACAACAGAACCGCGGGCAATTCGTAGGAATGAGAGATGCAAATTCCGTCGGTTTTTACGGTGCCATTGGGAAGCAAAAAAACTCCCAAAAAAGCTGCCATATTTTTTTTTATTGCCATGAGCATATTTATTTTTATGCAGGAAGGCTATGAACACTTTTCTGCAAAAGCGTCGGACGTGCTGTTAATTTTTCAACAGCATAAGCTGCTCCGAAAGTGTTTGCATGGGAGCCTCTAGTTACGCTGAACTCCTTTCCTCCACAGTTCTTATCGATCCAACCAGGCTGCTTTTGACCCTCTTGACCAAGAGAGGCTTTCAATGGCCCATCACCTCGAATTGCGAATCATTCGCCTGGAACCGGTTTCCAAGGCGTTGGATGAGAAAGGATATAGAGAATGTACGTAAAGTGCTAACGTTAGAAGAAATCGTTTCGTGAATGAGCCGTAAGAATACACTAAGTACGTCTAGATAAAAGTTTTGAACGATTGCTAAGCTACCTTTATCAGAGCCAGAGTGGATGGTGAAATGTAAAATTTCACTGAAATTGTACGAGTATCCGTATTAAGAGGTCTTTATTGTGCATCCTCTAAACGAAACGGTGTGAAGCTACGGAGGAAAGTGTTCAAGTTCCACCATCTATTGTTCTTTGGAGAAGTTTTCTAAAACATCACTGCTATGACAATCGGATTTTCCAAGGGACATGAATCATCCTTAAATGCGCCACATTCATGCATCCAACAATGATTACAATTGAGTGGAAATGAGAATTCAGTTTATTAGATAATTATCCTGGTTTAATTTGATAATTGAATCAGAATAATTTAGAGAAATTATATTGCTGTATGTTCGAATCTGACAATTACGAATTATCGCTGTCTCATTGCAATGGAATTGAAGCCATTCCGTGGTACTGTTAGGCATATAACTAACTAGGCCTTGTGAGAGGGACTCAAATTAAGTGAATTTATCTTACTTTTCAGTCCGCAATAATCAGACGTAGTTAGTCTCGGTCGAGAATCGCGTTTCAGACGTGGCTAGGATCTATGCCAGAGGTCTCTTCCATTTCGTTGATTTTACAATGCTATGCAGCTCGAGTTCACCAAAGGTGGGCAAGTTGAGAAATGGGTTGAAAAAGAATAGAAACAGAGCAAAAGAAGAAGAAAAAAACATGAGATAAAAGAAGACAGAGATGGGAAAAAAATTGAAGAAATGTTTACCATCGTTTTCTCTAGTTCGTCTACATTTTCAATGTCTCGTGACTAAATATTGAGTGGCAAACGAGGAAGACTACCTACTTCACAAAAACTTTCTCCGAAAATATATGAACCCAAACAGCTGATTGTTAGATTTCTTACGTTGAATGATTCTTCCGAAGCACTTCCTATATCCATTGAATTAGACAAATAAGAGACGAAAAAACCACCGAGCAATGCTTGCCCATCATTTTTTTACAAAACTAGGACGAATTAATATGAGTTCACTAATTACACGACATAAAATGAATTCTCGCTTCGAGATGGAATCCCTTGTCCTGGTGTGTCTACATGTATAGATTCTGCTAGTGGAATAGCGGCGTGAGTTAATAACTCTCATTCATTTCTCAAATGAATTCTAGAGTTCATATTTTACGTAATTAATTTGAGTATTAAGTGATTAACTGATTTTTTTTTGATACTCATGATGTAGAAGAACGAAAATTCTCATTACCTGTCATCTATACGTGCTTGGAATATTTTAAGCCGTTGAGGCGATAATATTAGAATGAAAAGCCCAGAGGAAAAAGTGAATACAGTATCTTGAAAGCCTACATTAACTACGAGCCAAAAACTGGGGCGTCTTAATCTATTTTGGGAATTTACGATACAATTGTTCCGGGGATGTTTAGTCAGACTTAATCTGTTAGTTGTGTATTCACGTCTACTCATTCTGTCCTTGTCTCACCTCCAAGAAATATCTTCATCCTCAGCCATGTTCCTCCATGCCTTATATACCCGAAGTAGTTTTCCCTCGTCGAGTATTAGGAGGCTGACTTCGGAATTAAATGGACCATGTCCCTGACTACCCATCTAACGTACTTGCTCCAACAATTATTCTCGTTCCATTCATCCTTTCACCCCTTCAGCTCTTTTTTGCAGATGTACCTATCTTCATCTACACCTTATACTTTTTTTCATTTTTCTCCCACATACTTTGTCCTCATCTTGTCTCATCCAACGACAATACTCCATCACCCAAGACTTTTCTACTCTCTTCAGTGGCACGTGCAATGGAGCAAGGGAGGTAGAACCCTAACTCATTCTAACTTATGTTTCCCTGCACCTCATGTATGAAGATCTACCTATATGTATATGAGTATGTAACTGCATGTCTAGCCCATTCTCTCCTCATTCAACTCGTATGAGGGGATGCTGTGTTTTGTCTCCACGTCCGTGTTTGAATTGTGTTCCATGTCTCGTCATCGTTATTTATTTAGTTCAAAAACTGTTGTACTTCAATTCCTTATCGAATAAATTGCCAAGTTCGAACGTGGTCCCTTATACATTATTCATAATAATTCAAAACTCATCGTATCCAACATCGTGTCTAATATTGTTGGACAGCAAGAGATTCTTCAATTCTTTAAAATCCTTTCTGCTCAAATAATATTTCTCTTCGTTATCCGTAAGAATTTATGATGTTTTTGTTGATCTTCTGGTTGATGAAAGTTCAAGATGGAGGACTATTCAGATTCTCCGATGAACTATTGCCTTCAAATATTTTCTCTATTTCTCACGTGTGAATATGAAATTTCACGTGAGAGAATAGCAAATTCCATCCGAAATTTTTTCTTCCTTCGCTCAAGAGATTACTCTTGGTCTGAAAGTTCAAAAGTTTGTTTGAATACCATTTAGTATTGCTACGCATGCATAGCAATCCGTAAATGTGATCTGAACGTCTGTTCCACGCTGAAGTGTGGGACACACAGTACCAAAATGGTAAAAAACTAGATAATTTATATTTGCCCGTAAGAAAGATTGAAATTCTCAGTGCAATTTTCGGAAGCTGCAGGAATAAACATTATGATTTTGCGGACGCGATGCGTTATTTGATTTTCTTCTCATAGTAATCATAATTGAAAGTCGTTTGAAGTCTTATATATATTTGGACTAGAGAGAAATGTCACACAAGATCGCTAACATTTACTGCCGGAAACTGTGGTGAAGTTGGAGAAACAGTCTGTATTTGATGAGTGCACTGGGAGCTTCTGGAAGACATTTAACGGCACTGACGCTTGCAGACATCAGTATTTTATAAATATTCAACAAGTTCTGAATATAAATTAACATTCAGAAATTGCCGGTAAAATTGTATGCGGTTATTAATTGAATCTAGTCGAATCGAAATGGAAAGGCTGTTAGAAGCCGAAACTACATAATGAATTTGAAAATTGATTCATTTTGAGGAAAGCATCTATACAGGTAGAAAAATGTGAGTATTAAGAA
>JABSMS010011292.1:0-13335 GCA_018902275.1 Aleiodes sp. PSUC_FEM 10030003
TTATATATATATATATATTCATTTCTATGTTTCTCTTGTCCTTTCAGATCAATATAAAAATAATTGCTCATCGCAGAAATTTAAATTGAAACAAAAAAGGAAACGATAAGAAATACACAAAAATTCTGTGCTTAACAAAACATGAGAGTATGTAATTTTTCTTTCAAAATAAAATTAATTTAATTAATAATGAAAATATTTAAATTACCTTCATGACCTCCCTGAACTTGCCAATTTCCCGTGTTATTAAATCTCGTTTACTTTCTTCAATTTCAGCGTCATCAAGATTCAATGTTTTTGCTGCTAATTTTGCTTGATGTTCTTCAGCAGAGGCTTTCCTGGCATCTGAAAGATATTTTTAATCGCAATAAAAATAATTCACTGCTGTTTTTATTAACTACGGCTTCATTAGAATTTTCAACATTCGTTTATTATTTTACCTGGAGCGTTCTGAGCCATCTCCAACTCTGTGGCATGTTCAGAAAGAATTTGAGAAATACGAGCAAGTGCATCAGTGTCGATTACGCGCATTCCTTCGTCCATGTAGTCATCAATGTCTTCACCATCACCAGCTTCATTCTGTGCTTCATCCTGCAGAGGTGACTGACCACCTTTCAACTTCTTCCGTCGCTCGGCTGCAATTCATTTTTATTAATCAGTTCCGTGAAAATTCATAATGAGTGTAATGAATCAAGATTTACAAGAGATAGGATGAGTCTTTTTGAATATTTCCATGGAAAAGCGAGGAGGTGACTTTACGGATGAGATGGAGTTATTTTCCAATTTTGAAACAAAAAAATGAATTGAATGTTTTAAAATTTGACCGTATTCACCTAAAATTGAAGGCATATTTCTTTTAAATTCTGTATTTTCCCAGTTCTTTTAAAAATATACAGTTCTAATTGTCGCTGCGCCAAAAATCGAGAACCAAATTAAAGGTGAGCCAGATTTTGAATGAATTTTTAACGATTCTTCAGGGAGCTAGGAGTAATTTTATAAGAATCAATTTGTTTTCCATATCTTCCTTAGAAATCATGAAAAATGAATTAAAAACCACCCAAATCAATATGAGCTCGTGAATGTTTGCAGTACGATGATTGGAACCGAAGATATTTACAAAAACTTGAAAAATCAAAAAACCAAAAAAAGGCTTTCAATTTCAGGGAAAAACAGAGGAACTTAAAAAAAATCCGACCTCAATTCTAACACAATTTTCATGAATAATATTCTCACCTTCCTAATGGAATCATCGAATAAAATAAGTTTTCGGAATTTTCTTTCATAACACGCAATTTTCAGTCAATACAACATTCAAGATCCAACTAGAATCTAATGTGTCCATTCCATCCAACCTCCCTCGATAATTTCTTCACAAAATTTATATTCTTAAAATTCCTCTCCATTTTCAATAATCAAATTACCTTTGAATTGATCCAAAACTACTTTAGCTTTAGCATCAACTTTGACAACCAATTTTTTATTTCCAATTTCCATATCATGGAGTAGCCGAATTGCCCTCAAGCCAGCATCAGGACCAGCATATTCACAGAAACCAAACGCCTGCACCCGTTTCCAAGACAATACATGACCACAAGCGCCAAGAATATGTCTGATCATTATATCTGGTGCACGATCCATAATGTTACCAACGAATACAGTAACTGGCGGTCCAGTTTCACGTTCTCTTCTTCTCGTTGGATCGTGTCTAGTTTGATTTCTCGAGTATCTGACTGCTGGGGCTGATGTTTGCATAGCAGAGACCGGAGTTGGGATCATCTGCAATAATTATTATGAATTATTAACATAGAGGATAACCACAAAGACAGCATCATTATAATTCATATTAATCCTTTCGTCTCGTGCTTTAAATGAACTCACATGCGGCATTGGCATAACACCGCTGATGATGGGTGGAGGTGCACCAACCATGTATGGCATGGGTGGCATCCCAGGAATTCCTAAGGGTGGCTGTCCAGGATAGGACATTGTTAATCAATTGATCCAAAATATTACTCAACTGAACATAAAAAGAGAAAAAACGTAATTAATACCTCAATTTTTTCAAATAAATATTAAATTTTATCTACATTATTTACTATTTATTTTCATACTTACAATATTCAACACTCCTTAACCTGATAAATGTGACAAAAACTGATGCCAAATTCTCAACGTTAATGGATGCCACAAAGTACAAAACCTAACCATAAAATCACTACAATTAGTTCAATTCAGTTTCATAACACTAGATGCACTCACACATTCTCATCTATATGTACACTGGATTCAAATGAAATACATTATCAATAAATCACGTTAATTACTTAATTTATTTATAAATTAACAGAATATCGATACACCGATTGTAACACCTCACTGGCAATTATGCTCTTGCCTTCATCGCGGTCACCGCAGCCATTTGTCGTTACTACAAATCCTCTTTTTTATTTCACATTTTTTTTGTTTCTTTCTATCTCTGTCTTACTTCTGCATTGGGGATTGTGTGGGAGACGATCCGACGAATTTCCCGGCTGAGGTACGCGTGAATACGGAAGATTTTAGTGGCGCCATCTTGAATGAATAATCCACACTGCTTCTATTGGTAGAGTAAACAGAAAAAGAAGGATAGGAGAGATGGAAAGATAACGAGATGTTTACAACGTGGTTATTCAAAAATTGAATATTATTTTTAACAAGGGTTTCTCATTAAATTCTCCTTTATTCTTCATAACAAAATGGCAGGACGTAAGCGATTTAAATCCGCTGAATGGGCGGATTGGAATCATTGGGAAGACGACGTTCTGGGTATCACAGAAAATGCTGTTTTTCCAGATCACGTAAGATTGTTTCCTTTCATCAATTAATATTGGAGAGAATCGTTTTAATTCTTGACATTTTACTTCCAATTTCTTTAGTTGAATAAAGTCGAGTATCAACCACGTACGCTGGTTGATCAGACACTGGAGACATTGGATCCAACCCCAAATATTCACACTCTCTTTGTACAATTTAATACCAAGTATTTTTGGAATAAGCTGCTACCAGTTGAAGTAAAGTGGAGTACACGAATGACATCGTGCGCTGGTGTTTGTTCATTTCGTTCACGAAATGGTGAGTGTGTCATTGCACTTAGTGCTCCTCTGTTGAAACTAAGACCGAGGAAAGATCTCGTTGAAACACTGCTGCACGAGATGATTCATGCTTATTTGTTCCTGACAAATAATAATAGAGACAGAGACGGTCATGGCCCTGAATTTTGTAAACACATGAAAAGAATCAATGTTGAAGCAGGAACGAATATAACGATTTATCACAGCTTTCATGATGAAGTTAGGCTTTATCAACAGCACTGGTGGAAGTGTAATGGTCCATGTAAGAATCGTGGTCCTTACTTCGGCACAGTTCGTCGTGCTATGAATCGTGCACCGGGTCCCTCGGATTCGTGGTATGCTGAGCATCAGCGAACGTGTGGAGGAGTTTTTATAAAGATACGGGAGCCAGAGAAGCAAGAGAAAGCGAAGAGAAAAGAAACGAATTCAATGAAAAAACCAACAAAACCAAATGTCCCAACGTTGGACAAATGGCTGAGTCCCCCAAAGTCCCAGAAGGAAAATGTTCCCGCTGGTTTCGTTAAATTGGGTAATGCAACTAACAATATCCATGGCTTTGGAACTGGAGGCCCTGGCTCTACATCCTCACCTCGTCCAAGCAATTCCACAAAGCCAAGCGCAGCAGGTTCCGCATCGAATTTACCGAAATTGGGAAATAACGCGAATAATGTTCATGGGTGGGGTACAGGGGGCCCAGGATCATCAGGCTCAAAACCAACGAATTCAAGTCCAAGCTCTGGTACTACATACAAAGTTTCTGGAGTACTTGGCGGTAATAATAGCGGTAGAAGTTGTCTAATTGATAAATTCGTGACACCAATTAAGAAAAAAACAGCTAATCCAATTGATTTTATTTCACCACAACCAAAGAGACCGAGATACACGGAAGCTGAAGCAATTCGCAACGATGAACTTCAAGAATGTCCAGTTTGTTTCAATAAGTTCTCAGCAAGTTTGATAAATAGTCATTTGGATGCATGCTTGAACGGTCCAAATACTTCCACACATGATGAAGTTTTTGCTTCACCAGTAAATGTTTCTCGTGATAAACTAGTGAAATGCCCAGTTTGTTTGATGAATGTTAAGGCAGAAGATTTAGGTGCACATGTTGATACTTGTGTTCTTGGAAAAGCAGAGCATCCTAGAAGGGACGTGAATCGTTCATTGAGTCTCAATGATTCTGATGATTATCGTCGAACACTTCCACCTAGAATACCAGCTACCGGAGCGGAGACAGAATACAAGTGTTGTGTTTGTAACTCAATGATCAGCATAGAGATTTCTCTGGAGGAACACTTGGAAAGATGTTTAACGATGATTTACAAAGATGAATCGAGCGATTTTGAAGATAATGAGACTCCAGAGAGAGTTGAAGAACCAGAGAAGAAGGGATTTCCTTGTCCAGTTTGTATGCAAATATTTCCTGAAGAACAAATGAATGTGCATCTCGATCTCTGCATCAACGTCTCATAAATGTTGTACTTTGAGAAACTATGTAAGATTACCAATTTACTTTCTCTTTTTATTAATTTATTTCTGATATTTTCGTTATCATTTTCATTTCTTTATTTTTTGATAAGTTTACTTTCTTTTTTTCTTCAAAACAGTATTAAAAACTTTTCATAATCTCACGAAATTATAACGTTATCGTGTCGATTATCTTAAGATATAAACTTATCCCTACGTTTATAAATACAATTACAATTTTTCTTTATTTCTTATGTTGTTAAACACTTTCATACAAATCAGGATCATCGAAACTATGAGCAGTGCAGACGCCACACGTGAACTCTTGAATGTAATTTGGGAAAAATAGAAGCACTTGGTCCTGAGTATAGTGAATGAATACGAGCATCTTGCTCAGCAGTGTGTGCACTGTTTTTTTGTCTATTCTGAATCTGAAAAAGATAATTATAATCATTTTGTGATCCATGAAGAACTGAAGAATAATTGTGATAGCAGATTGTCATTAAAATGATAAATATTTTCATAGTAATAACGTGATGCAATCATTGGAATTTACCTCTTTGAATTCAACGTGTTCCACTCAAAATCCTTTGCAAACGATATGTTTTTATCGAAATTATAAATTGCTCCGCCCTCACCCTCTGGCATTATTTTAATATTATCAACTTCATCATAAAGTTTCAATGAAATTCCAGATTCTTCAATAATTCCAGTTAATGCGAATCCTGGATTTTCATCGTAACATTGTCCAAGAATCAGAAATTCTTTTTTATTCTCTACATTCCGTGTTGCATTATGCGCTGAGAATATTTTCTCTCTGGTTATCGCGCAGAAGCCTAGAATCGAAGAATTTTTTTAAGAAAAATAAATTTTATGGGCTTTTTCCATTAAACTATCAATTATTATATTAAGGTGATGATTTACTGAAAAGAGTCCGACGTATTGTACTATCGATGTATCTGTGCATCCTAGTTCTTGTGAGTAATCCATCAATTATCTCTAAATCACGTCCAATTGAAACTACATCTTTGTTAACATGTAGAACAGTTTTTGTGTAATCTTTTGGGAAAGTAGCTCCTATTATGAATTGATTACCCCCTCTGATGGAGCTACTGTTACCACCAATTACATCATACAGTGCTCTCAATCTCCAAATGAACGCATTCATTTTATCCGGCAGCTGTAATAATAGGAAAAATTTAAAAAATCATATGACCTTTATTTTGAGAATATCCCGCTAACTATGAGGTTTACGAAAATTATTAACAAAAAGGTCTCTGCATGTTTCTTTAAACCCACTTCTTTCAAAGATATTCACGAAAGAAACCTTCATAATCAGAGTTATAGCGAAATGTAAAAACTCACATTCTCAGAGGATATGAAAATTTGATATTTCCTCAACGTCGAAAGTTCTCTGGAGGCTTCATAACAAGCGGTCGTATATGGCACAAGACTCTTCCCATAAGATTCCTGCCTGCACTGTTTATAAGGCCACCGGTCTTCCTTACTCTCAGCAATCTGCGTCTCACTAACTTCACCCGCTAAATTCATCAGCAAAGTCGAACCAGAACATTTGCCCTTAGCACTGTCTGCATAGCCCCAAATGATGCTTAATTTTGACGAAGCCGGATCTGAGTGCTTAGTACTAAGAAAGTCCCAAGTCCATGGCATAATTCTTTCCATCTCTACACAGATTTTAAATACTTTTTCACCGGTAACAGTTTTACTGGCTTTTATCTTCAAACTATCAGACACCCAACTAGTTGATTCATAGAGTCCAGCAAGTGTCCACTGTTGCAAAACTTTCATCGATCCCAATTCACTTCTCGTTAATGAAAGCATGTACCGATTACCATTCTTCAGTGCCTCCATTCTCACCTCCGATGGTTGAATATTAGATGGCTCAACATAAACTGAAACACCACAGCTACCGCTCGGTGGTACATAGCTCAAATAATCCAGAAGATGTATTCCCATTAATGGAAAACGTGCTGCTTTCCATGTTTTATAATTACTACGATGATAAGACCAAATATCACCGAACAAATCACTCTTTGTTAATTGATGATCACAATCAAATACTTTGAGATGTAATTTACCACCCAATTCAGGCATAATTGATTCAAAAATAATTTTTTCATCCAAATAGTTACCATTTCTTCTTACTGTATGTTGTATCGCACACTCGGGGCATATTCTTTTCAACTTATTAAATGCATCAACACCTCTGACTGTCGTTGATGTTCTCGTGTGTGCAGTCACACCAGTTCTCAAATATTCACCTGGTGTATTATAAGACAAGAATAATCTTTCCTGTAATCCAACAGTTACATTAGCTGGTAAATAACCATGTATTGATAATGCACGATCAGCGGAATGCCACAAATCAGCAATTGGATTGTAAGTTTCAATTGTTTGTGTACCATGTACACCTGTACGTAGAATAACATGATTGCTTCTACCACCTGAAAAATGCGTGAAATTCCCCCTAATTGAGAACAATGATGTAGCACTTGCAGCAACACGTACAATTGTACCCAAATCAGTTGGTTGAATTGATTCCATAGTTAGTGGCAGATTGATTCTCTGTTGATTAACATGGAATTCCATGTTTTTATAAATATGATAAGTATTGTCTGGTAGAGCTGTTAAATATGCCACTGCATCGGCAATATTCGTTTCATTAAAGTGCAAACACAAAACAGCTTTTTGTTGAACTCTTACGATTACTTCAAAGTGTATTGGATCAATCGGTTTTTTATCTAATTTAAATTCTTTCAGAATATCTTTGACACGAACTGGACTCTCTAAATACCGCGACAGTGACTGCATCAATCCCGTTGCTTTGATGTAGAGTGAGAATTGATTAAATGTTGTTCCACTGCCATGACTGTTCAATGTGAAATAAGCAACTTCTGGAATATTTGATACTGGACTCGCTATTATGATGCTTTGAACCATTGCCCCAAAGTTTCTCCTCGTGTCTTGGTAATCGAATAGATAATTACCAGTCACTACACTGTCATCTCTGTCAGGTTTCCTAAGGATCCTAGTGAATTGTCCAGCAAGTGCACCGATGTGCTTGTAACAAGGAAAGGTCGTGCTCTCCATTGATTTTAAAGTTGTGTAAAAATAGTTGTAGAGATGAATATTCGGTTCACCTTGGATATACCAGTAAAGTGATATTATACGATTTGCTGATGGATTCGATACAATTAAAAGTGTTAATGCCGCAACTCTCATTTCAAGATGCTCAGTTTGATTAACCAATATTGGCCAATAAACGGGATAAATTACATCCGGTCTTAATGGCGCAGTTGGGAGGGATGCCCATGCTGCTAATACTCTCAAATGACGGGATTCAACGCTATTACCACTTGCAATTGGCTCCAAAAATTCAACAACTCTGCCCAATTGAATATTAGCGAGTCCCTCCAACCAAATCATTTTCTTCTCATACACATCGCTCTCGGTAAATTTATCGAGATACAGACGTACATAATCGTCCAACATTTCATAAGGACAGTAAATAAGACATGTTTTGTAGATCAATGTGCCGAACGTTAGGATTCCGGTATTTCTTACTTCTGGTGAAATTTTGTTCGGTAAATTCACAAGTGATTGAAGACTAACGAGTAATTGAACGTCTGGTTTACGAATGTGGAATGGCAGTTGCGTTAATAATTGCATTGCAGTTATGTCAGATACTTTTTTCTGTTGAATCAAATCCAATGTAAATATAGCCGATTCTTTAGTTCCAATTTGGGGGAGAGTCTCTAAAAACATATTGCGAACAGTTTCCTCCTTGTAACTTGTGCCCGAAATATTATTGTATGCTGCTTGTAAATCAGCTCTGTCTAATTGTCCCAAGTAGTACAATAATATTGAAATTGTTGTGTTATGAAGATTATCAATGTTAGTATCGAGTCCCGGATTCTCCAAACGCTGACTAAGACGATCCAGAAGCGATGATATTGACTTAAAAATTTTCTCTTTCGAGGGAACAGATCGCCCCTGTGATAAGTCATTCTCCGGAAGTTTGTACTGCTGATTAACTTCAATGAACTTCTTATCGCTTCTAGTCGAGAGTGTATCTTTAATTTCAGTCAGTTCAAGTATTTGTCTTGTTTTTAGAAATTGAGCTTCGCCCAAACTTCTGAATGGCTGAATGTAAATTTCTCCTGTTGCATTGATGAATATAATTTTTGTTGTATTTCCATGAGCTTCGGTTTTGTACAAACGCTCACTTGATTTGATAATTGGATTCTGAAGTCAAATATAAATTAAATTACATTCGTTAATTATCATTTTATAGAGAAATTTTCATGGCAATCTTTTTTGTAGGGAATAAGTAGATTACAAAAAAAAAATCTCCATGAATATTTCTCCGTCTCCCGTGGATTACGAAATATCTCTGATAAAACTAATTTCAAACTAAAAATAAACTCGAACCATTTCAGTAGTCAAGTCGTAAAAGAGGATAAGTCAATAATCTACAATAAATTCTTCGACTTCTCTTCTACCACTTAATTACCGATCTAACCAGTGCATTACGTGAATATAAATAATTACCTCATCACCATTTGGACATTCTAATCTCGGTACATTCGTCCAAGTGCTATTCGGATGTCCCTGACACTTTCGTGGATCGAAAAATTTTCTTATGACCATTTGTTCATTAATTTCCGGTGTAACAACATACTCGACATTACATTTTCCATAATGATTACTTTCCAATGAATGAAATGCAACGTCCTTCTCTAAGTTCATTAAATCAAGCTGAATTATACCAGCTATGCTTCTTTTAATATTAGTTGCCCAAATAGCTTCAGCTTCAACACTGAAATTCGTTATCAATCCATCTTTATAAATGACTTCGAATGATTTTGTGAGATCGTAGACATCTTCCTCAGTGCCTTCGATTGGTTCATAATCGAGCGCTCCATTTTTTATGAATGTCTTCACTGAGTGCAACTGGATAATGACAGTTGATTAATTTCATTGTAAAGAGAAGCTTCATTAAATTGTTAAATTAAATAATTCGTGTACCTGAAAATTAACGGCTGTATCGGTAGCTTCTACATCGAGAGAACCCCTGAATCCCCAAGTTGATGCGGCTTTTGACGGTAGAAAAACCCCGGAACTCGATTCGGCAAAGTATGAATACGTATATTTTTTACCAGGTTGAAATAAATCATTTGCCAATGTTATTTGTACTAATATCGTTAATATCCACAATAATTGTAACTTGTGTATCACAAAATCTGTTTTTTAATAATTCCGTGTCATTATGATTTTTATAATAGAAAGTTTTTTAGTTTAATTATGAGTTTACGATTTTTTCGAATTATAAACAAATTTTTATTTATACCTTTTTAAAGAAAATAGTAATAATAACATACCTGCAGACGACATTGTCTGAGACAGTAGGGAATACCGATGTCGACTGAGTATCATAAAAGTCACGGGTCTCTTTGATGACCCGGTCCAGAGTGTACGTTAACAGTACATCCACTATCTCAATGTTTAATGAACGTCAATGTATATTCCCCAAGCATTTACTCGTGTTAGTTTGTAAATTATCCCATCGGCTGATTATCCTCAATCTCATCATGTCCTCTTTATACATCATCATATCAGTGTACCCTCAGACACTACAATATTTGCTTACTTTTTTCTTCTCTCTTTTTCCACTCTGTTTGGGCTACCATTGACAAAAGTAATGGGCAATAAATATCATTGTCGAAAGTATTTCATTGAATTATGTAATTGGGTTTTTTTTTTGGTTTCTCTTCCTTTTCATTCTTTGAATTGCAATTCTTTCATACAAATGTTTTTATGGAGAAACGTAATTTGAGATAAACTGACCTTCGACCTCTTCTATATTTAGAGGCCAGCTACTACTATGCGCGATAATATTTCTCTGGAAAAAAAGATGAAAGAAGGCTCGGATTTTTTTTTGGAATTAATGAAATGAATCTTATGATCACAGTGCTATCGTTCTACAATTTTATTATAATTTTTTTTCCTTTGTAAATCTCTACAAGAGTCAATAATTTATCGTTTCAATTTATGTCGCAAATTAATCGCAACTTTTTTTCGGGCCTTGCCTCTTTTTGCAATGAGTGCAGAATTTTTTGCTATACAAAATTGGTATACATGAATTATCTTTTTTTTACATCTAAATGCCTATGTGAATTTTACAAAGCGATGATATTTAAAAAATTGTTATTATTTAGTCTGTTGAAATTACAGTAATTGTAGCTACAGTTACATATTATTACTGTGGCTTGATTATCGTAAGGATGGATTTTGCGTAGTCCCAGGCTTCACTGTAAATTAAGAAAAGAATAGATTATTTCATTTTCTTCATAGCATTGAATTAATAGAATGAATAATCACTGGATTTTTTCTTACTTATGGGCAGGATTAGCTTGATCCAATTGATCACTCAATTGTTGTATAAGTGCAGCAAACATTTTCAAATGCTCAATCGTTCCACCTTGTAGCCATGCTCGCGGTAACGTACTCATTATCTGTGAATATAATCAAAGTTTCGTTAAAAATTACGAACAAACTTCTCAAAATGTAAACTTGAAAAATATTTTCAAAAATATTACCATATTCGCTTTACTAAGAGCATCCATCGGGGATGAAACTCTCAATCCTGCCAGAAGATAGCGATTTAAGAGCGATCCTAGTGCCAAATTTTTGAGCTGCGTATCTCCCAATAATCCTTGCCAACTAAGTATATTTCTCAATAACTTGACGGCCATTGTAAATTGTCTTTGAAAAAATGTATGCCTTGGATCCAAAACTTGTTTCGGAAATATTGGAATGAATACATCATTTTCAACTGCTGATTTCATTTTATCTAATATTGCATTGAATAACTTCTCAAGATTTTTACTCGTATCATTCAAATTCGGATAATCTCTGATGAGTCGACTGACATTACCAACGAGTCTCAGTGTCTGTGACGTAGACATTGGATCCCAAATCTTCTCAACAATTAACGTTAATTTTGGTAAAATTATTTTTTCAATTGCCAGAGGAATTAATCGTACATCTGGATCACGCTTAAGGCTTTCCTCACTCTCCTTTTTATCTAATGCATAAAGTAATAACCCATTGAACCACTTGGTTCTCTCAAGGTCTGTACTTTCCATCAATGGATTCCATGTGATGAGGTTTGACCTGACAATCGGTGAAATCATCTTTGGAATACAGAGAGAAACGTAAGCCTCTTTGTAAGCTTCCATATCAGTTTCCCGCCATGATTCTAATTTCGTTAAAATTCCACGGACTGTACAAAAATCATCCACGACATCGGAGAATATTTCCTGCGTCTCTTCATCAATTTCTTCCTTAGTTTGTTTAAAAGCTAAATTCTGTTGTTCTGTTACTTCTTCATCGCTCGACATTCCGTCTATGTGTTTCGGCAGATTTTGAGTCAATTCACGAGCTCTCCTACGCCGGGCGCGTCTTCCCTCACGTTCTGTTGCACGACGTATTCGAGCGTCATCCTCTGGACCTCTGCGTACTGGTTGTCCTCCTGAATTGAAGAATTTCCGAGAATTAATTACTTGCCTCCTCTGCAACGCTTCATTCATTCAAACTTTCTCAGGAGAGAAAAATTCTGAGACATCTCCGAATAATATTGCTAACAAAATAATGATACAGACTTGCAGCGGATGTGATTTCTTCCGCTTGATCTCTCGTATCCTGTCTCCTTCGTTCCATCAGAAGACTCGATCTCTCACCATACAAATCCAGCCATCTCCGTTCCAATCCATTCAACTCGGGCAGCTAACAAAAGAAATTATCATATTTATATCTCAAATTAATTGATGTCCGAATGATTAAAAAAAAATATTTGTATATTCAGTACAGAGAAGATTCTGACCCCCGGCATACGATAATTACACTAATTAAAACTGAAATACAGCTGCTAGAATTAATTACGAAACAATGAAAGAAAATAATATCAATAAAAGTTGTCTGCGCTTTGCGTTGTAGTTCAAAGAGACAAACGTAACTGAAAATATCATTGTGAAGCAAATAAATGAAAAAAACGTGAGAGCGTGAGAACCCACCTTCTCGTCAAGACACTCTACCAAGTCAGTGACATACCCACGCAACTCTTGGTAATATCTGAAGCGTTGTGCCAACTCTGGTGCACGTGCTGTACCCTCCTCCAGTTCCTTTAGTGTCTGCTCAAACTCATCATGAAGCTGTATCTGATCCAATTGATGACGTCTGTGGACTTGTTGTAAGCTTGCAACTCTGAATAATATAAATATTGTGAATTATTTGTGGCATTTAATTTTGATTATTATTCATAATTAAGGTCGTGACGTTGCTGTACGGTATTTTCTCGGCTGAAGTTCGCTGCACGGAAGCATCTTTCAGGATGTTTACAAATGTCAAATTGACATTTAATTCAATGATTTACGGATAATTTCAGATAAACCTTGATGGGTACTTGTAGGTGAATTTTTATGGGTATTTGGAGAAGAGCTTTTACGGGTATATGTCGATGAACTTTTACGGATACTTATAGGTGAACTTGAAAGTGGAACGCCCCGCACAATTTCCAAATTATTAATAAAATTAAACCTTAGGGGAAGGTGGGGTAAAATGGATATAAGGGATAAAATGGACACACCCTAGTTTTGATGTTATATATTATGAAAATTGAAAGAAATCGAGGGGAATATCAAAGATAGGTTTATTTTGATAGTTCCATTAGAAAGCT
>JABSMS010011302.1:0-13333 GCA_018902275.1 Aleiodes sp. PSUC_FEM 10030003
CGTAGTCGTATAAAAATGGTAAAATGAGATTCAGAAATGAAGTATCATTTTTAATATTACAAAACAAATATATTACAAATTAAAGTACTGGCAAGAAGGGAAGGAGCGGAGTCAGAGTGCGAAAGCATAAGAGGAAGAGAGAACGTGATGGTTGCGCGCGCATTTGCGATCACGCATCCGATCGTTCTCGTTTATTATATAGGATTCCGAAATTTTTCACTCATATATGAAAATTCCGGCCTAATTAGCAGAATATATAATTTAGTGAGGTAATCATCGATGATTAACATAAACATGAAATTAATTTTCCACAGGGCTGCAGAATATTTAGTAAGAACGGGACCAATAGTAACACTAGAAGTTGCAAAACAGGGTGCAATATATCATGGACTCGCTACTTTACTGTCACAGCCGTCTCCTGTAATGACGCGTGGTAAGTTTCAGAAAATGATGTAAATTGTTGTAACAAGGTAACAAGAAACCGCAGGGACGAAATCGCTTAATGAGAATTTTTCTAACGGAGCGATAAACCGAAACGAATTAACATTGCCATCAGATTTTCTTGGAATATCTCGGAGAATAATGGAGCTGGAGAAATTCGTCTAGGGACTTTCTTTCATTGAGGTAAATGTGCTCTAAAAGAAAGATTTCAACGAAAATTTCTCCATTTCTCTCAGATTCTGAGATATTTGAGGAAAATCAATGAGAAAGTAAACTCAATTTTTAGGGAAATACACTTAAAAAATCACGAGTTCATTGTTTTGAAAATATCTCAAGAACTATTGGGTTCAGAAGAATTCACCAGGAGACCTTTTTTGTAGAGAATTTTGTGGTCCACAGAAAGGTATCTTGAGATTTTTCTCTAGACTTACGCGTTCCGGAGATATTTGCAAAAAAATAAACAGAATTTTCGATTTTTTTCTTTAAAGAAAAAAAATCGTTCCTGAGTTTTCAATTGGGGAATTATTATGTGAAAAGGTACAGCTACTATTATACAGTACATTCTTTGAATGAAGCAGTTTTCGGTGGAAATTTTCTCGATCTTTCGAAGAAATGACCGAATCTTTGAGAATCCAAATGGACAAATAGTGAAATTGAGAAGTAACAGCCGTTGATTTTTGAAATTTTTGTAAAAATTTCTTACTCAAAATTATCGACATTTCTTCACGAAAACAGGATATTGCATTTCTTGAGCAAGCTCTAAAGGTCTTTGTGCTTTTATTTTCGAATTTTTCTATAAATTTCAGCCGGAAATCTTTTCAAAAGTTTGAGAAATAAGCGACGTTATTGAATTTTCCAGGAAAAATGAAAATTCAGGAAATTTCATAGGGATTTCTTCATAATTATAGAAATGATCTCTGAATTTTCATTGATTCCTTTGTTTATTTAAAATACGGATGGAAACATTTTAACTAGAAGTAGTATTGTGGTTTTGAGATTGAATGTTCAATTTTTTTCTAATAGTGTCGAAGAAAGTGAAGTGAAATTGAGATTCTAATAGAGCGGTTTGAGATGGAATTTTTCCAATAATTTAACAAGAAGTGGTAATTTCCTATAGAAAACCGTGTTCTAAAATTTATTTTATGGATATTTGGAAAATCCGGTGGTTTTGACAAAAAATCGAAAGCTCAACTCTCTTCTTTCTCAAAAATTCTCAGTTTTTCACGAATATCTCCGTTTCTCATCATCGTAGCACGAAAAGTAGTGAACGAGTGTAAAGGTGAGTAAATTTCCCATCGATTTATGTGGTTTTGAATCAATTTTAAGCAATTTTCAATGGAGATATGGTTGAAAAATGGCTTTTCATAAAATGAGTTATAACTTTATGGATAACTCCATGAAAAATGGTTGAAAATCGATTGAAAATCCGCTAAATCGATGGGAAATGAGCTGACCTTCAACCTCGTCTTTGATTTTTTTGTGCTAGCCCCATAAAAACCGGAGATATTCCCGAAAAAGGTGGTAATTTCCTTAGACTTTAAAAAAAAAACAAATTTTCTCAACGTTCCAATGAAATTATCTATAAAATCCCATCTCAAGCACCCGCCTCATTCCCAGAACGTACTGTACGCTTACATCATTCTCAAAATCTCCATCTTTCCATCAACTCGCTTGATAAAACAAAAAACCATGAATTAACATCAAACATTTGCTTAAACCTAATGCTTATTAATTTTCATCAAACAAAACTCAAAATAATTCAGCACATAAGGCCCGTCCAAAGTCTGAACAATTGGACCAACGCTTTGGTGACATGGCTCAACCATCAACATCATACTCAGTGGGTAATCTAATGTCTACACCAATGCTAACCGATCATTATCAAGAACGCTTGGTCGATTGGGACACCGGTACTGATCGCTCACAAACAGGTTCGATATTAACCAAACCCAAAAAGCAACCCACTAACATCCGGCGAGGAGGTCTATTCTCGAACTGAACGAAAACCTTTCCGTTAACGAAAATGACTCCGTGAGCGGAAGCGACTTCGGAAACTATGAAATTCTTGAACGTGAAAAAAATCGGGAATGCCCGAGCGGAATTCGAACCTACGATCTTCGGATTACCGATTCGCTACTCTGTTTTTCTTTCTTTCAAATAAATTTATTTACTGGTTTGCTGGAAAGAACGAAATTATGAGAAAATCGCAGAGTTCATCTATAATTCAAAAACTATTGGCATAAAAAACAATAGTTTAATTACATAATATTAAAAAAAATAGAACTACATAATAGAATTAATGAAAATCTCATTTTCCGTACAGTTATTGAGGAATTCTAATTGGAAGGTAGTCGTAACTATTTATCTATCTCTCTCTATCTTCTGTATGTGGTAGGAAATCAGCAATATAGAAAAGAATTGGATAATGAAGGAATAGTAAATTACGCACCTAGGGAGGAAAGAAGCCAATTTCGACAGAAATTGCCTCCCAAGTGAGGCGAGAGTACCAAATTTTTATCCGAGTTAAATTTTTCCCTTTCGTGTTGTATACAATCTTTTATGTTACAAGAGAGGAAATAACTACATTTCTAACCGAGCGAAGCGAGTATTTTCGATGATGGAGCTGTTCAAGTACGTACGAATCATTAATTTCATCGTTTCCGAAGTTGTCTCCGTTCACGAAGCCGTTTCCATCAACGATAAACGTTCCGTTTAGTTCAAGAATCGCCCCCAGATCCCAACTAACAAACTAACCGAATCTTTCCCATTCACTAGGTTATAATCTCCAAAATAAACTGATTAATCGTCAAAATAATCACAATTCATGTTTAAAAATCTACCCAATTGATGAATCACCAATCGACGAAGAATACATATGGCCACGTAGCAATTATTGGACCAATAAACGACCAATACCAATTATAAATGAGCCCAACAATATGTTCTTAAAAATCCCAACAAACAATGAACGTTACCCGCCGTATCCACCGCCTCAATTATTACCAAAAGCGCCGATAAATACTCCAGTAGAGTTAAAAAATCCACTAGATGAATGCAGTTATTACAGCGATGACAAGACTGAATTAACATTTCCCGCTATGACCTATCAATGTAGCGATAATAGTCAAACATTTCCCCTCTGCGTTAATGAGCCATCCATACCTTTTATTGATCAATTCGACGAGGATTCCGATGATAACGAAGGGGATGCGCGGCAATTCGATGAAATTAACGAAGTTAAGACCGACGAAAGCATGAAAACTCCACAAAATCCAGAAACTCATTGCTGCTGCCATGCTCACATTGCTCACTGTCAGCTCCACAAATTATACGATAAATCACTTAGGCTTAATAACGAAGAATCAAAAGCCACCGAAGACGGTGATGATGAAGACAGTTCTCAACTGAGTATCGAAATCGACAAGAACGAATCCTGTCCAAACAATTCCCAAAAAATCCATCCCATAATGACGGAACTGAACTTAGATCTCACGGGTTTGAATAGTGACGCTTCCAGCGAGGAAACGGCAGATGAGAAATGCTGGAAATCACCGGAAGAGATACGTTTAGGATGCGGCAGAGTAGCTGCTCTTGCTGAACACTTCTCGAAGCTCGGCGAAGCCGGTTTGATTAAGTTTCAATCGATCAAACTGAGCTCCTCGCGGCAGTTTGTTTCCGAGCCGGACATGGCGTCTCCGAGGGGCTTTTCCAGGGTTAAGAGAGCAAATGATTTGAGCAAGTCGGAGACGGATTTGTTGAAGGCGGATAAGAGCGTTGCGACGACGCCGGAAAGAGAGTGGAGCATGATCCTCCTCGACATACAGACGAAGAATCAGATTGGTGAGAGCGCGAGATTTTCTGATTGCGCGGAGAAGAGCAGCTCGAAGCTCTCGCTTGCGGAGCAGGAGGAGATCATCAAGCAGCTTCAGGAATTCAGTAATCTTGATAATGTCGATGCGCCGCTTTATATACCGAAGTGCAGCGAAGGGAACGATGCGGCTGTGGTGTCTTCTGTTAAAGTTGAGGTTAATAACGAGAGCTTAGATAATCCAAGGAAGAACTCGTTGCCGACGATTATGAGCACGTTGAGCATCAATTCCGATGGTGAAGCGGCGAATAAGATCAATCGGCTAGAGAAGTACTGGTCACTGAAGGATCTGATACCTGATGACGAGAAGAAGACTTCGAGAATCATCTCGGATCCACAGATTTTCGGGGATGAAGTCAATGTTTTTCATGTGCAACGGATGAATTCGGGATTGGGCAATGTCAGGATTCAGAGCAGAATATCGATCAGCGAGGATGATAAAGATGTTGATTTCAAGGGTGTTAATGAAACGCGGGAATGCGCGTCGAGTCCTGTCAATTTTCCGAGGGATGGGAGGAAGACGAAGTTTCCGAATTCGTTTATCAGAACGAAGATCAAGTCGAAGAGTGACGATAAATTGAGCAATAAAAAATTGACGTTCAGTAGTGCAAAAAGTGAGAGTGTTGGAGCGACGATTAGCAAGTCGTTGGAGAATCTTGAAGATGAAAAAATCGGAGGAATGCCGATTTCGAAAGCGGATAGAAGGAAAGCGAGGGAAGCATCGGAGTTAGTTAAGGGGATTTTACAATCCAATGAAATTCCAATTTCATTGAGATCAAAGAACTCGAGAATAATGAATCCTATCAAGAAAAAGGCGTTAATTGTAATGAAAAAAAAATCGAAAAGCGATTTGGATATTTCGGAACGAAAACCTACGCCGAGATTTGAACGAGGCGATTGGATATTTCGTGACTTTCCGTCGATGGAAAATGATACTGATTGCCGTAAGATTTTGGATTAAAGAGAATAATGAATAACGTTGTTTATGAGAGATTATGATACTGCACAAGTGTAAAAAAGCCTGGTTTATTTAATCGTATCGTGAATTATTCGGAGATTTATTTTAACGATTCATCAATTATTGTTTCTTCATCCCCATTCATTCATTTTTGTGTTGGGGAAGGCGGGGCACAATGGAGCTGGATTAATCCTAAAAAATTTTGTCATATAACTTTATCAACAAACGGCCATTTTGCCCCATCTCCCTCCATATTGTTACGTCAGTGAGATGGTGAATATTGTTGAGGAACGGGTTCTGAAGAATATCTCGGGATCTAAGGGAGATACGCCCTTTTTCATCGAGACCTTTTCTATAGAGCGCAAAAAGTGCTACAAAAAAGGTCTCCATGAAAATTTTGGTATCGAATTCATTTCTGAGATATTCAATGAAAACTTCGTTACACAATTTTTGGAATTAAACATTAATCTTGTTACTAAAACTTCACCATTTCACTAGCAATCTGAATTAACGTTCTGCATGGAAATATTAGCGCACTGTTTAATAATGAAAATGTTTAATAGTGCATGAATTTATAAATTCAGTCATTCGTTCAGCATGACAATGCATTTAATGCAAAACGCATTTTTTTGTGCATCTTGTTGCAATCATATAGGGCCACGTCGCATGAGTGAACGCGATCTTCCATCACGCCTTGGACACGAACCAACACACCAACAAATTCATAGCAGCAAATCAGTACCGGCACTTCACAGTAAGTAAATTGATAATGGAATAAATTCATTTGCTATTTCGCTATTTCGCTTTGAAATTGAGCTAATTCACGTAATCGTTCTTTCACTGTATTTGTCGAACTCAAAATAATCAATATAATACTATCGAATTGATATCACCGTAGGGAGTGAGCTACAGCGGATGTGTAAAAGTACATGAATTCTTTTTTTTCAATATTTTTAAGGAAGATTTCATTGAAAATTATGATTTGTTAGACGTAGGAACAGCTGAGGGTAAACAACAGCACGAAGTCTTCAATCCTGGTTATAGCAGAGCATCCTCGAGTAACAGTGTTACTCCACCTGTTCAGCCTCCGCCAATGCCCGCGATGAATGGAGCAACTACCCTGAGATCACGGTAATTTATCTCAATGAATTTCGATTTTTTTCACTTTGTTTCCACATTTTTTTGGAAATATCTCGGAAACAAAGGGAGATACAGGAATTTTTGGGGTGACATTTTTTGTAGCTAAGTTTTCTCTCTTAGGTTCCGAGATATTTTACGAAAAGTGTAGAAAAGCCACCATTATGTCATCACTTTTTCATTTAATGAGTTTTCCTCAAATATCTCGAAATCTGAGCAAGAAAATTTTCGATGATAACCATTTCGTAGAGAATTTTTCGCCCTACAAAAAAGGTCTCTTGCAAAATTTTCCTCAACCCCACCGTTCCCGCGATATTCCATGAAACGTGTAAAAAAACACCCTAATTTCATTACTTTTGCGTTTCATCATTTTTTTTAAATATCTCGAAAACTAAGCGACATAAAAAACTGTGGTCACCACTTTTTTGTAGAAAATCTTTCGCTCTCCAAAAAACCTCCCCAAATTCTCCTAAACCCCACTAGTTCCGAGAAATCCGCTAAAACCCCCGAATAAAATAATTTCTACTAAACTTTTCTTCAAGGTCGAGCCACAATCTCCACGACCCAATGAGAATGGGAACTCTACCGCCCTCAGGCCTAGTCAGTAGACAACAATCCTCACCAAATCTGCATCCAACCCAACATCAACCAACCCCACCCAACATTCAGAATAACGAGGCCGAGAGATTCTATCAGAACTTGAGTGTCTACCGTCACCAAGAGCCCGGAGCTAAACCGCAGCAGCCAAGTCCACCTCAGCCAATGGACGAGCGCGGTAGTTTCAACACCCAGAAGAGTCTCCGTGGTTCGCAGAACTCGTTGAATCGTCCCGTTGATACTAACCATCAAACACTATCGCGTGATCGTCCAATCTCGGCTTACATACCACAAGGACAAGCTGCTTACGGTGTTAATCAAATGCCGCATCAGATGCAGCAGCCGCCGCGTTCACAATCATCGCGAGACATCATAAGGCAAGAGGCGAAACTCCAAGAAATGCAGGAGGAAGTCAGAAGAAGAGAATTGCGTGGTGGTAATCCAGCATTGGCCAATCAATACCGACAAAATGCTTACAATCCAAGGCCGATAACGGCAGCGCAAGCCGCCAATACAATCAGGCCGTCTCGACCGCCCGTTGGATCGACGCCGAATCTCGCAACAAATTCACCAACATACAACTATTCGCAATATGGATACAATCAGTATGGACAGTACAACAATAAGCAGCAGCAACAGCAGCAACAAATAGCCAATCAGTATGCAGTAGTACCAAAAAAAGGCGATCCGGCAAGAATGAGCGGTCAGGTGCCAGCAGCTGATAACAGAGATTACGCGGAACAAAATCGTCATGTCAATGAACAAAGTAGATTGTATTTAGGGACACAGTATTCTAATGGACAGTATTCAAGTGAAAGTACAATTAATAGAGCACAGAATGGGGGAAATGATGGACATGTTGATGATGTATTACCAGTCAGGCCAGCGCTGCCGGAAGAGAGTGGATACAGAGAGAGTCCGCCACCACCCCCGTTGAACACATCAACGCATCCGTTGTACAGCAAACAAACTGATTCTGGGTGAGTAACGGTGTTATTGAAGGCCTTATTTTTTTGATGTAGCAAGGATGATATTTTCTTGAAATTTTTCTGAATTTTTTCCATAATTTTTGTCTGCGTAGTTCATTAGATATGAATAGAGAACTTGCATAAATTTCGGGAGAAAAATTCCGGTTAATACCTTTTTTGTAGAGAATTTTTCGCTCTAAAATAGAGGTTTCTTAGAGAATGCTCCTAAACCTAACCATGATCGATACCTTTTTTGTGGAAATTGGAAACGTCGAGAAATTAGTACTCAATTCTTAAATACAAGACAATTAAGACTAACCCATGAAACCATCATTTATCCTAACTAATTAATAACAACGGTCCTATACATCTCTGAATGAAAATTCCTCAAAAGAGTAAAGAATTATAATCTCAATCACCCACAAATACCTCAACCATCAAATTCCCTTTCCAGGTACACTGCGAGCATGCAGGATCCACCAAGAGGCAGTTACTACCCGGCAGCCCCAACGACCCAACAAACCCGTCAATTCCAGTACAACGCAGCAACAAATCCCTGGCAGCGCGAAGAGCGCGAGAAAGAGCAGGCAAGAAGGCGCGAAGCCGCCAAACTCTGGCGCGACCAACAAATCGCTGGATTAAGTGACCTAACCCACAGAACTCCCCAGCAGGAGGAACAATTGCGGGCCCTTCAACTCGAGCGTGACTTCCAGAAACGCGCGGAGGAAGCGGCGAATCAGCAGGACGATGATGAGGACAGTAACGAGATTGACGACGAGAGTACCCAGCGCGTTCAGGGCCTCTTGCGAATGGCAGCAAATCAGGAGAATCGTAATCAACAACAGGCCACAAATAATCTATCAGTATTAAGAGCACCCGTTAACAATCAATCGATGAGGAATCAAGCAATATCACCGCAGCCAGTTGTGAGTCAGCTCCAATCAACAAGTGTATCGCTTCACACTGCTACAAGTCAAGGTCAAGGTACCAATCCAGGTGGTATTTACGGGCAGAATGATCCTGCATTGAATCAAATGCAGATGTCGCCAATGCAGAATTCAAATTTGTCGCAACAATCCTCAATAACTTCATACTCTGGGCAATTCAATTCGAATAAAACTGTGTCGCAAGCACAGTACAATGAGGAACGCGAGAGGCAACGGAGAATTGAAGAATTAAAACGCAAGCAGAGCGAGTTTGATGAGAATCAGAGGAAGAGAGAGGAGGAAATAAGGCAGATGCAAATGTACAATAAGAATCAACTCCATCCTGGCATGTTGAGGCTCGATAATCTCGTTATCAATGGCCCAAGCTCACCGGGACAGATGGGCAACGAGGCACCACCACCCCCAGAGAGAGGCTCGAGTTATGCTGTCATGTCTCAGCAAAGTGCATTGAGATCAAATACATCAGCAACATCGAGTATCCCAATTAGCGGAAATCAATCGGCATTGACGCAGAAACGCGTTTCTTTTCATGATCCAAATGCTAATGTTGATACGAGAAATTCACAGTCTATTATTTCTAGCAATCCATCGTCGTTGAGCGGTATGGACACTATTCGTGAAGATCCAAATGTGAGTTCTGTCATTAATTCTGTTTTTTAATTAATTTAATTTAATGAAGAAACATTTATTGCGGAAGAACGTAGCGAGAGAATTTTTTCTTCAAGGACGTATCCCAGCATTTTCGAGTGCAATTAATTTTAGTTTTTCGATGCTTTTATGAATTATGTGAAGAAATTCTAATTTTGGAAATAGATAATTTATGGAGGAAAATTCTTTCTTTTTTTGATGTAATATCAAAGATATTTTTGCTAATTTTCTGAATTTTTTTCATGATTTATGAGATTTTAATTATCAAAGTTACTGGAGGTTGCGGTGGTAGGGGTGTATTGTGAAAAAACAATCATTATTCAATAAATTAATTGGATTTCGATGGATCTCAAGTAAAAGATTAGAAATTCTTAATCATTTATTTGATTAAACTCCATTGATAAACTCAATAAATAATCGAACTTAAGAGTGAATAGTGCGCTACAACGCTCATATTAGAGATTAATCGCGCGCGTGTTTACCCTAGTACAAATTACGAAAAGAAATTTGAATCCTGAAAATAAATAATTTATGAAAACAAATCTCTTATTTTTTTGATAATATCAAAAATGATAGTTACGGAAATATGCGATGGCGGGGATGAAAAACCCTGAATCAGACAGAAAGAATGAAATTTAAAATAAAAGCACAGGTTCACCCGTTATTCGAACACTATTGGCGGAGAAAAATTCACTTTTTTCTGTTTTATCGACCGCACTCTGGGATACTACCTTAATGAAGAAAAATTGGGTAATTGCGGTAAAAAATAGCGAGAATGTTTTTTTTGAACTTAAACGAAACTTAATTACTAAGTAATTTAATCAAAATTTTATCGATATGCACACCTCGTTGCAGTTGTCCAAGTAAGGTAGTACTTTAAATGAAAAAATGGAAATTTTTAATTCTTTAAAAATTTTGATAATGCGTGTTTTTAATTATGAAAAATCAGTGTTAACATCGTTTTATTCTGCATGATTTTTAAATCATCGTCAATTTCATCGTCATCATCATTATCTTCATCGGTTTATAAAAATTATTTTGATGTGCATTTGCAAATAAATTAATGGCAGATGAGTTGAGGGATTTGATAAAGTATAAGGTTTTTCAAATTCCTCTTTTCGGGATTTTTAGAACTTTATAAATGACGCGGAGACAATGCTGGCATCTCCGAAGACTCCGGAAGGCCCTGGAGGACAATTTGCCAATGCTACACCTGGTGTTATTGGAGCTCAAGAAGTTTACAAGTGAGTTGACTTTATTTTCATTAGTTTTATGTAAATAAATGTTGAAATTTTTACTTTTTGGTTCTTCTGCCAATATCTTGGAAACGAGTGGACTTAGAAGAAAATTTCAAGGGAGCTTTTTTGTAGAGAATTTTGTGCACTACAAAAAAGGTCTCGTGGCATTTTTCGATCAACCCAATAGTTTCCGAGATATTTACGAAATAATGTACGCGCAATGTTGAGGTGAAATTGTGATACAAAATGAATTAAGGTAGTTTTATTCTAAGTCGTTATCGATAGTTTTTTTTTTAATTCGACAGGGTCTTCTTCATATTTTCAATTTTTTCCATAATTCTCTAGAATTTTCAATGGAGATCCGTTTTGCCCCATTAGTCAATTTCACCCCACTCTCCCCTAGTCATATATTAATGTACCACGTTTGGCTCCGATGGGCATTTGCCTGGAGTCTAATGCAATTAATATCAAGTATCGAAATATCCAATATCCAGAATTAATAATCACATTTTCTCATTAAATTACAGAGATCCCCGTCAAAAGCGATTGGCTGAAAAGCAAAAGCAGCAATTAAATTCACAATTGGGCGAAGTACCTGAAAAGTTGAGTTTCAAAGAGAAAATGAAGATGTTTGCGATGGAGACAGGCGAGGATGGTACACCGAGGGACAAAGTTAAAATATCACGGGCCCAAAGGGAAATTGACAATATTGGGAGTCCACTGAGTCCCAGTAATAATAATAACAATAATATCAATAATAGAAGTTAAAGTGAACGAAGAATACGAGAGTGAAGGTAACAAAAGATAAATAATTATCTTCGCGTTAGGGAGACTGCAGTATTTCTTTTTTTTTAAACTTTCATTGTTTTTCCACATTTTTTTTGTTATTTGATAACAAATATTTCCAGAGTCTAAACAATGGCACGTTTTGTTTGGATGAATGATGTGAAACCAGTTTACAATTATTGTTAACTTGATTATGAACGTTTTTATCTATACACAATATTATATTTTAAAAAAATGTACTTTAATCAATTAAGTTAAGTTAAATTAATTCAATTTAACGTTGATCTATTTGAAATTGTGCATGCGAAAGGCAAAAACTTTCATTTGTACATTGCGTATGGAAGAATTGTTGTTTTTTCCTTTTTTTGTGAATAGCATTTCATTAGAATAATTAATTAATCAATTTGGAGGAAACAATTAGAGATTTTTTTTAGTTGATTACGATAAATGTTTTATATTCCTCTGCGTGCCCTAAGATGAAGTATATTGATTTTTTTTGGATTTTATAATTTGTATACACATAATTAAATAATTGTTTCACCTCCGTTGAGGGAATATCAATCACGATAATTGATTTTTTTAAGCTTTAAGAACTATTAAAAATGTAAACTAATCAAATTTAATAATATTAAGAAGATTCAAGACAAATTAATATTTCACGTATGTATAGATTATTATTGTATAATACAGGGGAAGGTGGGGTAATATGGATACGTGAGGTGAAATGGATTTTCATGAAAAATTGTGATGGGATTTTTTTGGAAAGTAGGGAATTTAATTTTTATAATTTCGAAAATTGAAACTTTTCGGATGATTTTTTTTTTAATAAGAAATGACGTATTTTCGAGGTAAAAAACCGAGAAAAACATTTTTTTCATGAGAAAATGTAAAGATAATCATTTTTTTTGACGAAAATTGAAGAATCGATTAATTCTTCAAACAAGAAATTCATTTTTCAAGTTTTTTTTTTTAGAAAAAAAATCATTCCATTGTTGTAAAAAAAAAATGAGATTCAATTTTTCCGGAAAATTCATTCAATTATTTAAATCAATTTCTCCAATCTTCATTCTCAACTATTCAATTTTTCAAATTTTTCTCGAAAAGTGTTCTTTAAGGTGTCCATTTTACCCCATCGTCCCTTCCACGTGAATTTTGATTGGCAAAATTATCAGGAGGAATCAATGGGGATCATTTAGATTAATTGAAATAATGAATTCTACAAAATAAAAAAAATCACATATTTACGAATTTAAAATTAATAATTTAGTGAACAAAAAAAAATCGTAAGATATTCGAGTGGTGTTTTTTTTCAACGAATTCTCGTGGAATCTTATGATCAAAACTATTTTTTATTTGTTGATAGATTTTTATAGAAAATTCAAATCTCAAGGAAGGCCCGAAATTTAATGATATCAATTATTGAAAGAAAATTAATAATAGCAATATTAATACTATACAATATCACACAGTTTTTAAATATATAATTGCAGTACATTTTATTGCATTCAAGTGGCAATAACAATTAAACTTCATTTTCATTGGTAAAATTGTGAAATTGAATTCAGTAGTGAAGAGGTAGAAGGCCATAAGTCATTTTTGTAACGTTAATTTTTTGAGAATATCTTGAAAACATACAAAAATTTCAAAAATTTAAAGATTTTTGAAATGCAAATTTTTCTAAAATTTAAAAAAATACAAAATAATTAAAATTTTAAAAATTTAAAAATTTAAAAATTTCAAAAGTT